>CAUYSK010126386.1:0-24717 GCA_963575035.1 Avahi laniger | reverse complement strand
CCCTCAAAGTCACAAGTTCTTGTCATGTTTGGCTCCCATTTCCATCTTCACAATTCAGTTTCAATTCTTAGTGACGCATTTCCCAGAATTCTGTGGACGAGGCCCGGTGCTGTCACTGATGTTGGATGTGAGGACAGATCTGAGAGACGTGTAGGGGACACACCTGCAGTGGACTCCCGCAGGAGAACCAGCAGTCTCCTGGGGGCTGACGAGACTTCTCTGACCCGTGAAGAAGGCCCTGAGGGAGGCGACAGGCCAGCTCCCATGCTGACTGGACACAACCCCTCACTCTCTGCTGCCCTCTGGATGACACTGAACTTCAGGTGCACGTGTAGGTGAGCAGCAGAAATTCCTCTCAGATCCTGTCTCTAGAGTAATTGTGTTGGTTTGAGCAAATTTTTTTATTCTTTATATGTATTTGATGAAAAACTGGGAGAAAATTTATGAGTGGATATTTTTGGTTTTATAATAGCAATGTAGATGCATTTCAACATCAACAAAGAGTCACAGACCAGCGCCTGTGGAGTTTTTGGCCACTTCCCCATCTGCTTCTGCTACTGTGAAAATCATCACTGTTCCTGTCTAATGGTAATAATAAGCCTCGTCCTCAGGCTGCAGCCCAGAGAGGTGTAGAATCCCTGGGCCAAGGCATCTTTGGAGCCAGAGAGGCGGCCGGGGACCCCATAGGCCTGGTTCTTATCTGAGTCTAAGTAGTATCTCAGGAGATAGAGGAGAGGGCTCCCTGGCTTCTGCTCGTGCCAGCGTATGGTGTAGCTACGGACATTGAAGCCACTGCTCAGGGTGCAGGTGAGTCTGGCTGATGCTCCAGGAGATGCAGAGAGGGAGGGTGGCTGAGTCAGCACAGGCCGGGACAGGGAATCTGCAAACACAGACACTCGTGGGTGCTGGGGCAGAATCCAGGACTAGTCTTCTGGGATCTGAGCCAGGGATGGCCTCTCCTGGGGAAGCTGATCCAAGTTTCTGACACTCGTGCTACCTGTGCGGTAAAACAGGAGCAGAAGAAGGAGAGGAATTGTGTCCTACAGCTGTGCGGAAAACACGTCCAGGCCATGGCAGACAGAGCCCTTGATCCTCACAGCGGGGCTGGGCTGCCCCAGCCTGCCTTATCCATCCTCAACAGGCTCGCAAAGGAGGAGCTGTTCGTGCAAATGTGTTGTTACCACAAGACGAGGCCGTGGACCTTTGCCTGCTGTGCAAGGCCTGGGAGGAAGCAGGTGCTGGGACCGCACACAGAGAGGACACAGCTGCTGAGTCCGCTTCGGTGAGCGCTGTGTGCACCTGCCTGGAAATGCCCCATCCAGGCTAAGCATCCTTTGGGGACTTCACCTGTGAACACACCTTCTTGGGCTCCAGAAACTGTCCTACGGTGCCCCCTGGTGCCCACATGTAAAATTTCAGTCTCCTCTTGGTCCTGGATCTCTACTTTTTTTTGGTTTTTCACTGCGACTCCACACGTATTGAGACGTCTGCGTGCCAAGGATCAGTATTACTCAACACCATTTTTGAGGAGTTTGTGATTTTGAGGTAAAAACTTATATCTCAGGAAAAAGTAGTAGAGTGAATATAAAAAATTCCATAACACAGTAAGGCGGTTTTAGACACCGTCACTGCATGGGAGCATTTAGGACACCTCCTCAGAGGGCGCATCCTTCAATTTGATCCTTAGGGAAACTCATGAGTAGAGCTCCCCAGGAAAGATATAGACATTTTAGGCACTTTAAGAAGAGAAAGAAGTAACAAGTCTCAGAGTAGAGAAGAGCAGAGCAGCTCCCAGGAGGGCAGAGCCTGGGAGGGGACCTTGCAGGTGAGGACTGCAGAGGGGAGGGGTGGCCCTGGCAGGACTTGACAATGACGACGGTTCAAAGAAAAGAACTGACGGGGAAATCAAAAGGAAAGGGTGGATTTGCAAGATGTTTAGGTGGCAACCTGCAGCGGATCTGCGAGGTAAGGACGACAGAAGGATAAAAAGTGAAGAGGTGAGCAAGCTGCTAGGAGTGGACATCAGGGACCTGGAGGACATACGTGTCCCTGCCCCGGGGAGCTCAGGCTTGGCCTCTGCCATCCTCTGGACAGGGAAATCTTTAACTCAGACATTTTCAAATTTGTCTTTAAGTGTTTAGGGTTGAGAAAAATTGCTTTTGCAATTCTACAGTTCTCTGTGTTTCTTGATTCACTTTCTTGCCTTTTTCTTTTACTTGTGAAAAATAAACACAATTATTTCTAAGCCCATCTCTTAAAAGTAGTATGCTGCAAGCTTCCACCAATGGGAATTAACTCATGCTTCTAATTAGTTTTTCAAACTATTAAACTACAGCCATCAGTTCTCTAGAATTATTTTCCCTCTCCCATGTTTCACAGGTAGCAGCTCGATGACATATTTGCCAATGAATAAAATGGAAAACCATCTTTGCCGCCTCCATGAACAGTCTGCTCAATGTCTATTGTATGGCACCAAAATCAGTTTCACACATTTTGTTATTTTTGTGACGGAAGATCCCTGCCCCGCCCACACACTTTCAGTTTTCATTCCCACAGGACTCAGAATAGGATGGGTTAGGGTAAGTTGCAGTAATAAATTATACCAGTATCTCAGTAGCTTACCAAAGCAAAAGTTTATTTCTCATTGATATACCATCTCCAACCCTGACTGGCTGTGCCTCTGGTCCATTTGATTTTCATTCCAGGATGCAGGCTGGCAGAGGAACTTCTATGGGGTACACCACTGATCTTCTAGAAGAAAACCAAGAAAAATTGGCAAAGCACATGCTAGTGTTCCATCCGCTGCTAAGAAATAACACATCTCACTGTGATCATTTCATCGGCCAAAGCTACTTATGTAACCACATCTGAGTTCAGTAGGGTTGAGAGGCTCAATATCGTCCCACAGAGAGGGGTGGTGGAGATTGCAAGAACTATTAGAGGTTTTATTTTAGGGTTTGAAACACCCCATTTTACAGGTGAGGAAACAGAAGCATAGAAATACTAAGTGAATTGTCTAAATGAGAACTATCCAGCAGAATTGTCTGCTGCCATGGAAATGTTCTATATCAGCCTGTCAAATATGGTAGCCCCAGGCAGAGATGGCCACTGAGCAGTTGAAATCCAGCTAGTGGGACTGGAAGACAGGCTTTTTCATTTTATTTAAACTCTCTATAGTTCACATTATGATTTTTTGACTTTGTTTGTGAGAGTAATATGCAGGAAAATACAGATTTAGGATATTTCCAGCTTCCAGTGAGTTTATTGGCATATAACCCCATCGTAAGTGGAGGAGCACCTGTATTATATTTTCATATGTTTTTATAAAGATTGAAAATATTAGTTACACACATGCACACCATTTTATATCTGGGACTCAAGCATCCATGGACTTTAGTACCTGTGGAGGGTCCTGGAACCAATCCTGACAGATCCCGAGGGTCAATGCACTTCCTTTGATCCAAAAATGCACTTTTGAGAAACAGCTTGTGCTGTGTCCATCGTTGGATGGCCCAAGAGAATAAGGCATCACTTGTTCCAAAGGGACAATGAACACTATTGAGGTGAGGGGCACCCTGACTCAAGCCACGTATCAAATAAATCTATATCACCCTAATATCTAGAAATAAAAAAGTGAACTTTTATAAAAAATAAATATTACTTACATGCCTAGTCTGGCAAAAACAAAATTTACTCCACACTGTTTGGGAGGAGATTCTATGTGATTGGGTGGCAGGTTTTCTGATCTCATGGTGCTTGGAATATTATTCACTCACCAGAACAATCATTCGACTTGTGTGTAATTGTTTAGTCTAACACATGTGAAAGCAGAAGCCCAGAGAGATAATATGTTGAGCCTCACGTCCAGCTGAATGGCAAACCAAAGGCTTCCTAATAGTGAAGAACATGCTCTATTAACCAAGGAGCTGTCAAACTGGAGAGATTTGGCCCCCAGGGAATACTTAGAAATGTCTGTCACTACTTGGGCATTAGGTTGCTACTGGCATCTGATATATGGGGACCAAGGATGCTTTCAAAGATCTTACAGTGCACAAAACAGCCTCCGTCACTAGGAAGGACCCAGCCCACATTGGTAATAGTGCCAAGGCTCAAAAACCCTGTTTTAAACTAAATTTTCTCCATGAAGTGATTGCAAAGAGATTAGAATTAGAAGATCATTCATCAAGAGACCGAAATTTGTATTTTGGGGGAAAACGGAGGGACGCTTGAACAGAAAATTTCAATTCTATCATTTAAGCAGGAGATAGGAAGGGGCAACACACCCTGGTGGGGACAGGCTGAGGGCAGACCCAGGATGGGGATGCTCTGGGGAGTTTTTGTCTCGCTTCCCCATGAGTCTAGAGCACTGTGTAATAATAGTTGTCATAACCAGACAGACAGTGACAGTCGGCCTCGTCCTCAGGCTGCAGCTCAGAGATGGTCAGGGACGCACAGTTGGAGGAGTTGTTGATGGAGCCAGAGAACCGATCGGGAACCCCAGAGGGTCTTTGATTATAGTTGTAGATCACATTGGTGGGGGCACTGCCCGGGCGCTGCTGGTACCGGTACGCATAGTTATCCCCAACGTTGCCACTGCTGCGGGTGCAGGAGATGGTGACCTTCTGCCCTGGAGACCCTGACACAGAGTGAGGCTGAGTGAACACAACCTCGGCTCAAGTCCCTGCAAAGCAAGAGTGACATAGAGATCGGTGAGGACCGTCCAGACACTGTTCCCAGGGAGGAGGGGGAGGTTGTCCTCCCAGGTGGCACACAGATGCCCTCCCTGCACTCCCTACAGGCAGCCACCTGTGCAGTGAGCAAAAAGAGTGAGGAGGATGGGAGCCCAGGCCATGGTGGAGACAACCTAGGCTCTGCTTCCGGAGCCTGAGTCAGAACTCAGTCCACCAACCCTTAAATGTCACCCTCATCCTCAGCGTGGGAGAGCTCCATGCAAACCTTCCCCTTTCTGGAGGCTGCACAAGCCCCTCCTCCAACCTTAGCCTGGGCTGCCGCTGAGAAGAGGGAGTGTGTGGTCGGGAGTTCACTCCTGTGAGGGCACAGGAACACCTGCTGGGGGTGGGTGAACAGCTGAGAAAATGGGGAGCACAGAGCAGGTGCCTGGACCACAGCGCCCTCTGGTGGACAGAGAAGACACGTTGGCCCTGGGCCAGTGCTGGTGCTTAGGGCTCCTGCTCTTCCCAACCCTCAGCCCTCACAATCCAGCCATTTGTCCCGTGTTCAGGGGTCTGTGCCCATTCGTCCTGTGCTCACTGAACATTTAACCTGCAAACCTCTGCATATGGGCCAAGGGCCACTGCTCTGGTTCAGACATTTTCAGTCACTTTGTGTTACTAGAGGTAACAAATGTCATGGTGAGAATGGGCTGTTTGAAGGAAATGGAGAGGAGGGACCACATGGGACAAGTTTGTGAATCCTTCAGTGAAAGAAGGGCCAGGCATTCAGGAAGAAAGAGGGAGGGACCCTGGGATCAAAGACCACTTTTTGTCATCGGAAGACACCTCGAAAGCAGAAAGACTCTGTGGAGGCAGCGAGGGGTGGGCCTGGGTTTGAATCAAGGGAAATTTTACTAGAGCCCATAACCAAGCAGTGCCGTGAAGACTTAAAATAAGGCATTAGCAGGAAAAGCCAACAGGACTAGATGAATTTGAAAGAGGTTTGGAGAGAGAATCTGCAGAGCTCTGGATCAACTGGCTCTCTGGAAAGGGTAAAGAAAATAGTTAATACAAAGTTAAGATTTCTTATTTAGTGGGCCAGTTGGGTATTATTACCTTAATTTTTATGTTGAATAGTCATAAGCCAAATCCGAGCCTAATAAGGAGATGATATACCAGTAGAGTTAGTGACTCTGAATTAGGATAAGGATAAACGGTATTTGGAGAGTCTGTGACCACCATGATGCCCTATGAAAACACCTCTGACTTCTATTGGTGGCACAGTCACAGGACTGCCATTGGTACCTCTACCCCCAGGGCTGTGGTTTGTGGCCAACATTCTAAGGAGATGGACATGCTACATTTCAGCATGAAGGTCAGTGAAAATGTGGAAGATATTCCCTCTTTCCCACATTCATACATCCAGACTGTCTTCTGTGCACCCCACGTTGGGAGCCTGTGCTTCAATGGGCCCCCTCATCTTCAGCCTGGCTTATTTAGAAAAGTTGGCAAAAAAACACACAACATAAAACTTACCATCTCAACCCTTTTAAATGTACCATTCAGCAGTGTTAAGAACATTCATATCGTGCAATAGATCTCCAGAACTTTTTCGTCTTGCATTTTCATCTTATCCATTAAACAACTACTCACCATGTCCCCTCCCCCTAGCCACAGATGACCATCATTCTACTTCATGTTTCTATGAATTTGACTACTTTAGATACCTCGTATCAGTGGAATCATACAGTGTTTGTCTTTTTGTCACTGGCCTATTTCACTTACCGTAATGTTCTTACGATTGATCCAGGTTATAGCAGGTGATAGCATTTCCTCCCTAAGTACTGTTCCGTTGTATGTATATACACATTTTGTTTATCCATTCATCTGTGGATGGACATATAGGCTGCTTGTGTGTGTTGTCTAATGTGAATAAAGCTGTGATGAACATGATTATTTAAATATATCTTTGAGATTATGCTTTCAATATTTTGGATATACCCTGAAATGGGATTGCCAGACCATATGGTAACTCTGTGAGGGACCACTGTGCAGTTTTTCAGAGCAGCTGCACCAGTTTACATCCTCACCAGCAGTGCACAGGGTTCCAATTTCTCTGCAACCTTGCCAACACTAGGTATTTTCTGTTTGTTTGTTTGTTTTTTGTAGTAGCCACCCTAATGAATGTGAAATGATAGTCTTTGTGGTGTTGGTTTGTGTTTGCAATGATTTGTGATGTTGAGCGTATTTTCATCTTTTCATATGTTTGTTTGGTAATTTGTAAATCATCTCTGGAAAATGTCTACTCGAGTCCTTTTTCTATTTTGTAATCAGGTTATTTTTGTTTTTGTTGTTGATACTGTTGCTGATGCTGTTTATATATGATTTGCAGCTACGTCTTTCATCCTGTAAACTGTCATTTCACCTTGTTGACTGTGTCCTGGGACGCACAAGGTTTTTAAGTTTAACGTTGCCTGTAATTTTGCTTTCGTTGCTTGTGCTTTCGGTGTTGTATCCGAGAAGTAATTGCCAAATTCAATGTATTGAAGGTTTCACCTTATTTTTTTTCCTTCTAAAAGTTTTGTAATTTTAGTTCTTATATTTAGGTATTTGATCCATTTTGAGTTAATTTTTGTATATGGTGTAAAATAACGATTCATCTTGATTCTTTGACATGTGGATATCTCATTTTCTCAGCATCATTTGTTGAAGAGAATGCCCTTCTCCCATTGAGTGGTCTTGACATGCTTGCTGAATTTGACCGTATATGCGAGAATGTATTTCGTCTGCCCAGATACAAGCTATCTTCTTTTGAAAAGCTCGTGTTCTTGTCTTTGCCCACTTTTTAATGGGGTTGTTTGATGTTTTCTTGTGATTTGTTTGAGTTCTTTGTAGATTCTGGTTATTAGCCCTTTATGGGATGTATACCACCCAATATTGTCTCGCATTCTGTAGGTTGTCTATTTGCTCTATTAATTGTTTCCTTGGCTGTGCAGAAGATTTTTAAATTTAATCAGGTCTCATTTATTTATTTTTGTTGTTGTCGTGATTGCCTTTGGCGTCTTCTCCATAAATTCTTTGCTTAGGTCGATATCTATAGAGAGTTTTCCAGCCTCATCTTCTAGAATTCTTATAGTTTCATGGCTTAGGTTTAAGTCTGTTATTCATCATCGATTCATTTTTACGAGGGGCGAGAGGCGCGGATCCTGTTTCAGTCTTCTACACGTGGCTATCCAATTTCCCAGCACCGTTTATTGAATACAGGCACTTTCCTCCATTAGTCCATAAGCAATGTCTGAGTCCTGCATTATTAATCATCTTCTCTGTGATTATTCTGTTCATTATTGAATGTGGATTATTCAAATCTCCTATCATTGCAAGGGTGCCCTCTATTACTCCTTCAACTCTGAAAAATTTTGATTTATAGATTTATACGTTCTAAGATAATAGTGCATACATAATTATAATTGTTATATCATCTTATTGAATTGACACTTGTATTATTGTAGAATGCCCTTCTTTGTATGTTTTAACAGTTTTTGGCTTAATGTGTATTTTGTCTCACCATTTTCATGAAGTATCTTTTTTCATTCTTTGACTTTTAACCTGTGTGTTTATCTAAAGTGAATCTCTGAGATTTGGTTTTTACAGAATGCCTGCTTGTGTTAAAATATCACATGTACCCCATACATACATAAAATTGTTTTGTATCAATAAAAATGAAAAATTTAAAAATTAATAAAATGAGCCTCTGGTAGACCATACAGTTGGATCACGCATTTTTATCCATTGAGACAATTTGCAGCTTTTGTTTGTGACATTTAATCCATTTACATTTAAAGTAATCACTAATAGGGAAGGAGTTAGTACTGACATTTTCTTAATTATTTTCTGTATATTTTAGAGATTTTTTGTCCATTTTTAACTTTATTACTGTTGTCTTCTTTTTTGTAGTGACATTGTTTGGTCCCTTTATATTTTTTTTGTATATTTTATAGATAAAGGGCCAAGACCTTCACCAATTAGATCAAGTATAGGTTCTAGGGACTCCGAATACAATTCTGATTTTTTCTCCTCTTTCACATCTGCCTGTGCACTGCAGTTGAACTTGCTGTTTCCTTGTTTCCAACATCTTTCAGACACAGCAGAAACGGGCTTAGCAAACCAGTGTCCATGCTCCCAGCTGCCACATGGAGGTGGGTGGCATTGGCGGTAGGGACGGCAGCGGTAGTGGTGGTGCCAAGATCGGCAGGCCTATCCTTAGGCTTCCTGCAGCAGTGCACAGAAGCCGACAGTGGTGGGAAGAGCAGGGTGCAGCCCAGGCTCTTGGGTTTGTACCTGGGCAGTGGCGGCAGGTGGGCAGCGTCTGTCCTCAGTTCCCCCAAGGGTGTACAGAGGCTCGGGCTGTGTTGGGCAGGAAAGGTCAGTCTCCAGGGCTCTGGACAGCACTAAGGCATGGGTTTGGGGGCAGCACCAGGCAGAGCAGACCTGTCTTCAGGCCCCCCAGGGTGAGCACAGACACAGGCCATGGTGGGCTGGGCGGGACATTCTCCAGGCACCCACATGGCATGCTCGGGTCCTGGCAGCAGGCAGACCGTGTCTGTTGTCAGGCCTCCTGATGGGGTGCATGTGCACTCACAGCAGTGGGTGGGAAGAACACTTCCAAGCCCCCCAGGTGGCACGTTCAGGTGGTGGGGGTAGTGGGCAGGGTGAGCCTCTCCTCAGGCCCAGGGACGACACGTGAGTGGGCTGTTCCCCAGGCCCAGCGAAGGCATGCGCATGCGCACGGCTGCCCTGCTGCTAGCGAAAGCAGGGTTGCTGTGGCTGTCGGGCTCTGGGGAGCATGAACTTCAGCTATCTTTGTCCCAGGGACAGCCTCCCCGGTGCACTGCCCCACCCGCTCCCTGGATGGAGGGCCCTGTGTGGGCTATGGTGCTGAGGGCCCAGCCACGCCTCTGGCTCCAGTTGGCCTTGTGTTGCTGCAGCCACCTGGGTGAATGTGCGCGGATGTCAGAGGGGCTCCAGGAATGTGGAGACGCGGGGGCTGTTGGGCCCCAGTGTAGGATGCAGTCCGGTGGGGTTTGGGCGCGTGCCATGCTGCAGCTGCTTGGCGGGGCTTGGGGGGTGTGTGCGAGCCAGAGTGAACTCCTTCTCCGGGATGATGCCTTCTCATGGGCTAGCGTAAGCAGCTTGTCTCTGCCCATACGAGTGCAGTCCAACCATTAGGCTTGATTTTCTTTTCCTCATGCATTTTTTTGGTATCTTATTGATTCCACATTTTAAATTGTCTTTGCACTGTCTTTTGATATACAAAATGTTGTTTGTTCAGTTAAATATAGACTTTCGACTTTTGTGGTTTTGAAGTTTCCTATTTTGTATAAGAATGTTCCCCCACCATAAACCACCAGATTTAAAAAAGAAAGAAAGAAAGAAAGAAAGGAAGAAAGAAAGAAAGAAAAAGGTTATAAGTAGGCAACTCAATGAAGTTATATTAAATAAGTAACTCACAGTTCTGTGAGATTTTGAATCAATGACATTATCAATTCTTTGAAAAAGCAACAACTTCAACTTTGCAAAAAATGTTTAGATTAAATAAAATGAATTAATAGTGAAAAAAAGAAGAAAAAGCAACAACTTTTATTGCTATCGAGTCTATGGGAATAACAGCTCTACTTGTTCCCTGTGGCTGGTAGAAATGTGAATCATTTCAGCTTTTTCAAAAGCAGTCTGTTAGCACCTGTTAAAGGTACAAGCAAACATATCTGTGGCTCAGTTATATCACGTCAAGGTTTCCATCCTTTAGAAGTAAAAGCACCAGTGGGAATGTCTGTACAAAGATGATCTTGCAGCACTACTCGTGGGCACAGAAAAGGCTTAATCTGAATATTCACCCGAAAGGGAATTGTTAAGGAAATTAAATATATCTAATATTATAAATTATTAGGCATAAATTAAAATGAATACATTTGATAAACATTAGTTAGGCTCAATGATGTTCACCATGTACTATAAAGAGAGAAAAGTAAATTGCAAAAAAAGTAGGATCTGAGTACATTCTTTAAAACGAAGCAAAGATGACAGAACCTCACAAGGACGAAGGATTGAAGGTGAGCCACAAAACCCAGAAGCCATAAGAAAAAAATAATACAATTTGACTAAGTAAAAATTAAAGCCTTTGTACAACAAATGACATAAAGTTAAAAAGCAAGACATAGACTTAAAAAAAAAAGTCTGTCATTCATATGCAAATAAATATAGAGGATATCTAAAGAATATCTATGTTACTTAAAAACTTGCTTAAAACGTCAAGAAATTCACATAAAAATATACATAGCTAATAAATATATGCACATATATAAATCTCACTAACAAGTGGAGAAATACTAATTTAAGTATAAATTTATTTAATTATTAAATTGATAAAAATGTATTAAGATTGATAATCTACTCTGTAAGTATGTGAGTAAATAGAAACTCTCATACACTGATGGTGAGAATATAAATTGGTCAGTCCTTTTCGGAACACAAATTTTTAATATTTTTCAAAATATTAGGGTTCATACTCCTTGTCCTAGTATTTGGTTTCTAGGACTTAATCATTAAATAAAAATAAAACAGAAAAGTATATATTCTAGTAAAAAATTCCAATAAATAAATTACTATTATATCTAAAATTATACTGTGATAACTGCTGCACAACTGTGTGAATATATTTTTAAAACTAAATTATATACTTTAAATAGATGAATTCTATGGTATGTGGATTATATTTTAATAAAACTGCTCAAAATATCAATGGTTTGATGTAGCGATTAGTGAGGGATGGCTTTAAGACAAAAGCTAATAATTTCTAGCATATTAAAAACATTGGGCCGGGCGTAGTGGCTCATGCCTGTAATCCTAGCTCTCTGGGAGGCCGAGGCGGGCAGATTGTTTGAGCTCTGTAGTTCGAAACCAGCCTGAACAAGAGCGAGACCCCATCTCTACTAAAAATAGAAAGAAATTAATTGGACAACTAAAAATATACAGAAAAATTAGCCTGGCATGGTGGCGCATGCCTGTAGTTCCAGCTACTCGGGAGGCTGAGGCAGTAGGATTGCTTGAGCCCAGGAGTGTGAGGTTGCTGTGAGCTAGGCTGATGCCACGGCACTCACCTTAGCCTGGGCAAAAGAATGAGACTCTGTCTCAAAAAAAAAAAAAAAATTGAAAGATTAAGGATGTACCTTTACAATATAAATAAAACAAGAAATGTCAAAGTAAAATGTCAGAGCTATCAACTATCAAACTTAGTACCTAAGGAAATCGGACATTTCATACTTAATAACCTAATAGTTAAATAATACCCTGAAGCCAAGACACCTAACACCAATCAGGAAAACCTGAACCTGACCACTGAAAATTCCCCTTGAAAAAGCCCTGTTTTTCTGCTTAAAGGCAGGATGGTGGTCTTTGAAATGCTAATCCACCACTCCCCTCATTTGCCAGAAAATTAATAAACTTCTCTTTCCTTTTCCTGAAATCATTTGTCCTCATTCTTCATTCTCATGGCCTCAAGGATAAGTACTGAAATTTGGTAACAAAACCGTAAGTAAAATATTAACAATTAGAAAAGGCATTAAATTTTGAAAACACTAGTCTGTTGTTTAAAAAGAAAAAGAAACTAGTGAGATATATCATTTGAGTTAACATGTTAAAAAGTCTAAAATTAATCCACTAATCTTATCGTATATTTGGTAAAAATGGGGGGGAAAGGAGGTAAATTCACTTAATTTAAAAAATTGGTCTTGTCCAATGATTATTATATGGAGAATGCACTTAAATTTGGAAAAAGGTGATTCAGTATTTTTTTCAGTGTAAAATGTTTTCATAAAAAGGTAAATATATGTTACATGTATATAGATCACATGTGACATATATAGCTATAGATAGATGTCACATGACTTATTTTACAAAGTTGCACTCTTAACAGCTGTGACCCAACGTAAGTAATTTTGCTGCCTTTTAAATACAATATTTGCTGTTGTTATTGTTGTTCTCAATGTCTTCATTCTTTTGTATCACTGCAGTGGTTGAGAAGGCAGTCAGAGAGCTTAAAGGGATGTGAATGAAAAATACACACTGCACCTTCCATCAGGGCTAACTGAGCACCTACTATGCGCCTAGCATTTATCCACATCTGCACTCTCACCCTGTTTACACACTTGAGCATGTCTCATAAACCCAGCCAAGACGACACCCAGCTCCATCTTGTCCCAGAGAACACACTGGGAAGAAATACCCAGAGAATTTCAATTACACTCAGCAATACTGCTGATATCTGAGTCATCATTTACTTTTTGGGGTAAAGAGTGGAAATTGCACTCATAAACTACCTTCTACCTGCTAAATCATTTTATTTGGCAAGTGCGCTCAGTGCTGCTGACAGAGCCCACAGACTGGTGAGTGATAAAGAAGCATTTTTTTCCCTTCTTTTTCGAAAGCTGGAGCCCTCTTCATCAGTCGATTGCTGTGCAAATAAAGTCAAATGATGACAGTAGCAGGCTAAGGGGGCTCATTCTATTTTCTTTTTTTTTTTTCTTTTTATTCTAGCAGGAAGATCATCCATTCGAAAGACATTCAGTCCCTGAAAACAAGATCTCAATGCTTCATCAAAGCTTGAGGAAGCCTGAGGATGTTTTGGAAGTTAGCCCATTAGGTGTGTCTACAGGGCTTTGTGCTTTCCCCTCTCTTTCCCTTTCTTTTATCCTCAGCTGTCTGGATTCTTTTATCCTTAGCTGAACAGCAGCCGATGAGCCTGAGGCAGTAAATAGGATCTGAAAAATAGCGGTTAAATTGACTAGAGGCCAACTCTTTTACATAGATGGCACATCACAGACTTCACCCTGATCTTGGCCAGTTTATAACTGAAAACTATTAAGCACAACCCCAAGGAAAAAAAATGAGGATTGTTAGAGAAAATTTATGTCACTACTAGGAGGGAAAAATTCCCCTAAATATATGTAACTGTTGGGTTATTTTTCTGTCTCCTTTCTTAGACCATGAGCTGTTTGGAGGCAAAAACACCATCTCATTCATGTCTCAAACCCTGGCAGTAATAAGATCTGGCACCTGGTAATTGTTCAAAACTGTTCAAAGAATAAATGAGTGTAAATTAATGCATGCAAGCATTTTCCTTATATTACTTACAGCATCCCTTTTTTATTTTATTTTGTTCGATTGTGACCTCAGAGCCAAAAATGTGAATTTTCATTCTAGTTTATACCTCAGTACCCGTCAATTAGACTATTGCAATTGTCCTCCAATTAAGTGCCCAGAGTTTTTGTATCTTTAGTACTACGTACTGAAACCAAATTCATAATACTATAATATTGCTTGAATTATGTTAAGTCCCTGCAGAGAAACCTGGCACAGTTCCTCATTCTCTGGTAAATGAATTCATCCATGAAAGAATTCACCCATCTAGCCATCTTCTTTCACCTCCCTTCTGCCATTTGACCAGTGTTCTTCCAAACATAGCTACTGGGCTTGCATCAATCTGTAAACATGTCCATTTCTCAGTTATTTTTTTCTTCTCAGAAGAGCTCCCTTTCCTCCTATTCATCATTGAAACGTTGATTCAGGTACCATTTCCCCTGTGCCATCAGCCAAAAAAATAATCTCTCCCTACTCATACCATACTTTGTTGGTAACCTTCTTATAACTAGCTCCATGAACAAATCTCAATGACACCTAGATGTTTTTTTGTAATTCTCTCTCTTAACTAACTGCTTAATCTTTTGAGTTGTTTCCCAGAAACGATGGATTTTCTGCAGTACAAAGGAGTTGAGATTCTGAAGTTCCCAGGGTAGACTTCCTTACACCAGGACTCCCATGCCCCTTGACCTGCCCAAGGGACATGGCCTCTCCTTAAAAACTCCATGATCTCTATTAGTCAGAGAGATGGACTTGAGACAGCTTCCCCCATTCTCCTGACAAGACATATGTCGTCTTAAAAAATTCATTTCTTCCTCGGCAATCCTTGTTTTCTCAATAATCGGATCTTTGTGTAACAATCAACTGGACCTAGACCGAAACCCCCTGTGGTTTCAACAACATTCCCATGGTACTTGTATCGCACACTGTTAAACTAAATTATTAGGAATGCTTTGTCTAACCTGCTAAACCATAAAGAGAACAGACTATGATATGTCCATTTCTGTAGCACCCTAGAGCACCTAGCATGACATCTTGCACACAGTTTGCTGCAGCATTTTTGGATGAATGAATGAATAAAAAGGATTTTACAGAAATTCAAAATATCATATTTCCTACTTTTTCATTCATCCCCCAATTGGCTTTGCATAAATTTTGTTTTTAAACATGGTATAGACAGTGAAAGGAAGAAATAGGTATAAAAGAAATGGAGAAAGAAAACCAATAGAACTGCCAGTCAACTAAATAGGTAGATTGAGGGAAAGTGAAGACTCAGAATTAAATAAAAGAAAGGACAGACATATCATTAATCAAAAATACAATTTTAACAAGATTGATGACTTGGAGAGAATTAGTGATTTTATCTCATTAATTCAATAAGCATTGGTTGCAGGCTACTAGATATAGGGAGCAGTTCTAAGTTCTGGTTTTAGACATGGTGCATATTCCCCTTGGTGCCCTGCACGACAACAGTTAAATGTACAATACAATTGCTGAGAAGAAAATTCCCTACCTTTTCCAATCGCATAACAAATTGTCAGAAATCTTGAGAGGTTTGTATTTAAAAAATTATTTTTAAATAACCATTTCTGTTTAAGAAGGAAGTGCTCACCTAGGGAAATGGGGATTTAATCATTATAGACATACAACTTTTATAAACCAGTGTAAAAATCTTAGTCCTATCAGTTTGAACTGCAGAGGCAAAAGTAATGCTAAGCACTCATATCTGAGACCCCTCTGCCAAATATAAAACAGGGGAATTAAAGTAAGTGTGATTTTTCTTTGAAAAAAAACAGGACCTTTTTCACCCTCATCTTAGAGCTGCTCTAGAGCAAGGGTCCCCAACCTATGGTGAGTTGTATAATTATTTCATTATGTATTACAATGTAATAATAATAGAAATAAAGTGCACAATAAATGCAATGCCCTTGAATCATCCCAAAACCATCCCCCACCCACTCCAGTCCATGGAAAAATTGTCTTCCATGAAAACAGTCCTGGTGCCAAAAAGGTTGGGGACTGTTGCTCCAGAGAGTATATTGATCCAAGCAGTTTGATCAATATTCTTAGCTATGCTTGGTTTTACCCACTTTATCTCTTCAGCAACAAAAATTTCCCCAATATCTATTGTTAACAAAGAATCGTGCTACATGTTAACATTCCTAAGAACTTATATATACTTTATGCTCTTGAAGGAGGTTAGAAATATTTTAACCGCAAAATATATTTCATTGACATAATTTGAGATGGCTGCCATGAGTCTCAAAGATACAAGTAACACTACAAAGCTGTCTTTTTTGGGAGAAATTTAAATATGTAGATAATCTGCATTAACACAGCCAGATCTATCCTTACCTTGTCTAGGAAAGTTTAACTGAGAGAGTGTGACACCTTTAAAGGTCTGAAAGAAACATTTACCATTTATTCTCTTTGAGAGCTGCTATCTATAAGGTCTCACTTATATAACAAGACCATATTTGCTAGTTAGTGAAGCTTCTTCCTTTCTCCCTTCCAAAAACCCATTTTGCTGTTCTAACCCCTCATTCTTTTGAATCCTATGTACCTCATTAAAAAGGTGAATTTTCATTCTTAGGGTTCCTGTGTTTATGCATTAAACAAATTTGTATCTTTTTGTTCCTATTAATCAATCTGCCTCATGACAGTGATTTTTCAGCAAACCTTTATGGGGACAAGGGCCTTTGCTCCCTACAGTTTGTTGAACCCTGTGGATCCAGAACCCTTTGATCTCTACACTTTCATCAGTAAAATCATATTTTATAGTCATTAATGTTATTTTATTTAAAGGGCATCTACTCTGAATCCCTTCATAGATTCCTTTTGTATTTATTCCCTTATTTCTCTGTGTGTCTCTCTTTTTTAGCTTAATTTTTTACCTAATATTTGCTATGGAAAAGTCATTCTGAGGTGGATTTTATTTAACGAAAGTGCTAGAAAATTGGAATTGTTTTTATACTGGAAACTTACTGTGAATCAATAAAAAAGAAGTCTACAAGACATAAAGTGGGAACCTCCTAAGACAGAGACAGAAGTGAAATTTCCAAAAACTTTGGCATTAAGATACTATATCAAGTTTTATCATTTGTAACCTTTGAAATCTTTTATACCAAATGTAAAATTACAATTGTCAGAAATAAAGACCTTTATAACCTACCCAACAAGCAAGAGAATTTTCAATATTGAATCACTCTGAATTCTGAAACAAATATTTGTTAGCAAAAGGTATCAGATATATCAAACACCAAAGAAAAATTTAGTATCTTTACTTGTACCAATTATTGTTTACAGACTTATTTACAGGTAAAATAAAATAAGTTGTAGATATCAAAAATAATTAGAAACCATGTATTATAGTTATAATTGTGTACTGTAGTTATCATTAAGAAGTATTAGTAATACCAATTATTTTTCTAGCAATTAACTTCATTTTCAAATCTGTGACTTTCATGGCTCTTTATAGACTATAAGAAATCTTTGGATATAGAAATCTATTTTCAAACTATAAACATTGTTAACCAAAATACTGCCAGAGATCCAAAATATTCTTTATTTGTGAGTTTCAGAAAGTTCTGAGGGATATTTATTTACCCAATTCATTTAGCAAATATTTCTTTAATACCTATTATGTATAGGCACAAAGCTAAAATATAGTTTCCATTTTCAAAGATTTTACTATTTAATGTGATAATTATAAACTGATGAGACAGTGACTGTGATCATATTTGAACAATGAGCTTTTGGCCCACTGGGAATATCCATATATCAAAGCATGGATTTTATTCTCAATTGTAATGAGTTGAAAACTAATTCTTACTCTTACAATTTGTGTGAACTAGGTAAGTCACTTAACCTCTCTGTTCTACTGGGTTTCTTCACCTGAAAACTAGGGATTTACGAGCACCTACCTTGGAGTGTTGGTTTGATGATGAAATGTTCCCTGGCACAAAGTGATTGCTCTGTAAGCAATTGTGGTTGTGGTTGTGGTTGATAGTAGTAGCGTAGGTAGTAGTATTGCCAAAGTAGTGCTGAACTCCAAAGAATGTATGGGATTTTACCTAACCAAGAACAGAAGGACACATATATCAGGTAAAAGGAAAAGTAATTGAAAAAAGGTTTGAAAAAACATATGTAAACATATTTTTATACATTTATTCAAAAAAGGAAAAGTCATTTTGTATTTGCATATTGAGTCCAATTAGGCCAGTGCCCAGAAAAGAGGTGAAAGATAAGTTAAGGTGAAGTTATAAAAATTAAAATTGTCATATTCTTCATCTAATACAGATTGGGATTTTCGGTGGTTAGACTAGGGAGACATTGGTGCCTAGAAATGTTGCTAAACTCAGATATAAGCAACAAAAGTGTTACAGGGAAAAAAGCACATTATTAAATCTATTCCCTCAAGGCATGAATCATACGCACTTAGAATCACAAATATCTTTTAATAGATATTTGTGTGTGTGCGCGTGTGTGTCTGTGAGACAGGGAGAGAGAGAGAGAATATCTATTCTCTACATCAAATGGAAACCTCTAAGCTAAGAACTACTTCCACTAGATATGGGGGGGGGTATTCCTTTTGAAATAATTAAAATCCATTCTAGTCTCATCATTTTCTTTTTTTAGAAATGTTATTACTGTTGACAAAAGGCAAAAAATGAAAACAAAATTACTTCTGTTTGATTAGTGGAGCTCTGCAGCAGAAGCATTAGTACATATTCATTTGAACAATTAACATCTCAAAAAAAGTATATTGTGCCAATATATTTCATATTTGAAACAAATCTTCTACTCTGTGTTAATGCCCTGAAAATGTAGGAATCAAATGGATATATTTAAGTCATTAGATAGCTCTGTCCATTTTCAAAATTGATATATCCCAAGTGAAACTGACCAAACTCTGCTCAAAGAGCCAAATGTATTCAAGATAGAAAGTCTCTGATTTAAGATGAGTAACTAAAAAAGAAAAAAAACTCTCAGATGCGTGAAGCTTCAAGAAGGAAAATAGGAAAGGAACATCCCCCTAGCCAGCATGATATTTCAGCCACATTTCTGGCTGTTTTAAGTAAGCTCAGACAAATCATCTCATAACTTTGGGCACTCTTTCTCAATTTCAGGCCACCTGCAACAGAATCAACTAGAATGTTTATTAAAAAAATGAAGATTTATGGGTTCCACACCATACATACTGAATTAAAATATCTGCATAATAGCACCTATAAATATGAATTTTTTGAAAAACTTTCTTTGATAACTTTTATGAACACCAAATTTGAGAACCAGCATGTTTGAAATTTAATCCCATTTTCCTAAAGATAAAGGGTTTCAAGTTAAAAATGGTTATTGTGCATTTACTATGCACTTTACTCTGTTCTAAGTGATGAAAGGGATAGACATCAGGATCAATTCTTGCCTTCAAGAGCCTTACAACAGTGGAAGAGTGAAAATCTGGGAGACATTGGGTGTGTGCTAACTTCTGTGCAAAGAGGACCCTCTTGTAACATCACAATAACCCTGAAAAAAAAGATATTTTAAGTAAGTTGAACCCAGCTCAGGGATACTCTTTCCACTAGAGGAGATGAGTTAATTCAGTAAGATGAAAGAAATCCAAGTAAGAGTTCACTCACACACTCTCATCATCAGTGACAATTGCCATATGTGAGAAATGTACATTCCCAGGACTCCACTTCCCCAAAGGGAAGCACAAAGAAGGAGGAAATTTCTGCAGGACTCACCACAGCCAATTTCTAGGATGTAACTGGGGACTTCATTCAAGAGGGAAAATCTCGCAGAGAACTCATACGAGAATATGACAATGGAGAACTACAAGAAGATGGTCTCATCGAACTTCTCTGATTCCTAATAAGAACCCCAAATTGAAAGCAAAAGAGTTCTAGGGACCCACTCTTTCCCTATTTTGGGAAGTCTTCTGGTTCTTTCAACCTTTATCCAGACCAGGTTTAGGGCTTCTCCAGTGTACTCCCATAGTTTCACAGGCTCATCTGATCAATAATATGTGTACAGTGTCATAGCCAATACCTGTACCATAATATATCTGTGTTTACTTAACCATCTCTCCCATTGAACCATTAGCTTGTTGAAGGAAACAACTATATCTTTAGCTATATATATACATATATATTTATGTATATATATATCCAACATCATCAACCTCACATACTACCGAACACATAGCAGAAACATGTTTGCTGACCTTACATACGAACTTTACAATTGAATGATTAATTTACATATTATGCAATTATAGACGTGTATTTATTTGGTTTACAGAAACAAAAAGAGGCAATCTGTAGAAGATAACTTTTGAAATGGGCTTTGACATATGGGCAGAATTTTAAAAGGCAGAGATGGAAAAGGAGATCATTCCATACATTCAGAAAAACACAGCAAATGGCATAAAGGCAGGAAAGCAAGAAACTGTTAGTTAGACAGAAGCAGAAGGACCCATGTCAGGGGGAAATAAGGTTTGGTTAGGTGCCATGTTCTGCCAGAGTTCACACTTACGCAGGCAGTGGGTAACTGTTGAGTTGACGAGTAACATAATAACAGGTGCACTTATGAAAAATAAGTCGAGTGGTAAAGTGTAGGATGGACTCAGGAGCCAAGACGCAGCCATGACATGTGGCTATTGTAACAGTTGAGCAATGAAGTATTATGTGGTGGCAATAGGAATGCAGCAGGAGCTAATGGGCAGGAATTATACTGCTGAGGTAGATTCTACATAATTTGGTAGTTGCTTGGGTACAGGAAACACAGAAGAGTCAAAGATGACTGAGGTTTAGAACGTGTGCACTAGAAGAACAGTAGCCAGCAAGGCGAGGGGCCAAATATTCCAGGAAGATACCGTTTGAAACATAATTGAGGGCTTTCAGAGAAAGGTCAGGATTAGAGATGAAGATGTGCATAACATACCAGTAGAGGTGATAAAGTTGTGAGAATGATCAAGATCTTAAAAGGAAAGAGAAAACAAAGATTGAAGGACAGAACTTAAGTGAATATTCACATTGAAGGGAACAGGAAAAGAGGGATACTTATAATCACCTCAACTGTGAAGACTTTTCTGACATGCAGATAGTGTTAAACATCTTTTAACTTGTACTCCATCATGTCTTTAATCTCCCTAACATAGGTCCTGTCGAACTGCCTCAATTTTTCTTGTTACCTGCCTGTCTTCATTATTAGACTATGAACTTTTTAAGGGTTGAGTCCTGAGCTCTACACATCTCTCTATCACCAGCTTTAGTTCCTACGCTTAGCACATTATGGGTTCCCAAAGGGTAGAGGGATTAATGGATGGATGGATGGATGATGAGTGGATGGACAGATGGAAACATGAGGGATGGATAAATAGCTAAGGAGATGGAGTGGGAGGTGTAAGACAGGAAGCAAACCAAAGAGTTAAGAGAAATGAGAGGATTGTAAAACTTACAATGTCCCTCCTCATTTCTAAAATATGATAAATCTGAAGCAAAGGCTTCGAAAGTTAACTATCTCAAAAGTACCCATGGAATCATTAATTTTGTATGATTCATCCTGCTAGCTCAAAATGTATCCAGAATTCCAGAATTCAACCACTTCTCACCGTCTGTACTTCTGGCATTTTGGTCCAACGCACCATGAGTATCTCACCTGTATTGTTACAGCTGTCAGCTAAATGATTTCCCCGCTTACACCCTTGGCTTCCGACAGCCTGTTTCTCAAAACAGCAGCTAGAATGATCTTTTGTAAACAGAAGTTGGGTCTTGCCATTCTTCTATGCTCAGATCTTCCAGTGATTCCCCATCTCAATCAAAGTTAAGTCAACGGTTTTAAAATGGCACATAAGGCCCCAGGCGATCTGCCTGCTCCCCTCAACGCCACAATGATCCCTCTCCAAAACCATCTTTCTCAACTTTCCCCACTGCCATCTACTCAGCCACGCTGGCCTCCCTGCTCTTTCTCCAACATTCCAGTATGCTTCTGCATCGGGGCCTCTGCACCGGCAGCTCCCTCGGCCTGGCATTCTCTTTCCGTGGACATTCCTGTGACTTGTTCCCTCATCTCCTTTGCTCAGCTCGCAGCTTCTCATGAGAACTTCTCAGTGAGGCCTTCCCTGTGCACCCTATTTAAAATTATAACCCACCCAGCACTCCCTCTCCCCTCCCCTGATCTTTTCCTGCATGGCAAGTTACTATTCATCCACTCCATCCCCATATCTACAAATCTTACTCATTCTTCAAAACCCTTAAGGATTTCCCTATTCCCCCAAGCCCACTACAATGAGGGCAGCTTCAGCTTTCTCTCCCTTTTCTGAAATCTACCAGAATCTACCAGAATCTATCCATCATATTATTTATTACTGACACTTGGTTATTTCACATTGTTACTTTCCTTAACCACGTTTTCACCTGTTTGTTTTTTTCATTTTTTTTTTTCCTCCTCAACAAAGCTGTAAACCTCTTGAAAGCAAGAGCTGGCACATGGTGCTTTCGTATATTCTTTCCCAACAATCAACACAGTGCTAAGTCCATAACATGGTTTGATTTCAATAACTATTTCAAGGAATGAACATGTCATATCAACAATGATAGTTACCATTTACAGAATAATTACCAAATGCTGGGAACAGGAATGAGAATTGAGTAGCTCACCCAAGGCCTTGCAGTAGGTAAGAGATAAAGTACAGGATTTAAACAAAGGTCTGTTTAACTCCACTGTCCACATTTTATTATTCCTCCATCACTGCCCCACAATTAGTAATGTCTATTCATTAAGCACTTACCATGAGCCAGACACAATGCCAGACACTTTACACATGTTATCTCAGTTCCCTCCAGAACAATACTATGGGATAGATTTTATCAGCCTCGTTTTAAAAATGAAGAAAACTCTGTAGCTCAGAGTGGTTAAGTACCTTGGATAAGGACCTGTACCCAGTAAGTGACAGTATCAGAGTATTAACTAATCAACTCAGCTAAAACAACCATACTAATTGCTCATGTGCTGCTTCACAATTCAGATTTAGAACTGTTGGAATGAACTATTAAACCCTGAATTCTCTGAGTTTTATTAGAGTTACTATAGCTCTTACCAGTGAGTTTGTTATCCCAGAAATTACTTGACTTTGTAGTCTGCTGTTCTCTCCTAATCTCCTATCAAGGACCCATATTTAACTCCTAGATCAGGGTAAAACTGAATCAACACATAAATGACAACCACAAATGAGATTTTCGTAATGCTTGGGCAGGTTTAATTTTAAACTAGCATAAGCGTGTTTCCTTCTCTCGTTTGCATGTTTGTGCGTATGCATGCACACAGAAAGAGGAGGAAAGAGAGAGAGAGATGACTCATCCTCAAGGCCTTTATTCCCCTGAGTTTGAAAAAATAAGGCAACTGGACCTTGCAAAACCCCTGGCTCACCTGTAGTGCCCAAGTAGCACCCCCAAGAGGTTCTACTAAACTCCAAGAAGCTCTCTGAAGCCTGCCTTTGAATGACTGAAGGATTAGGGGACAAAATTCTAATTCTGTGCTTAAGAAACCAGAACCCTAGTCTTCAAAAACAGAAGCCTGTGAGAATAGAAAAATAAATACGTGGAAGGAAGATTTACTGAGCAGAGAACAATGACTCCAAGAGGGGAGAGGACAGGGGCCCTAAATCACGCTCTAAAGCAGGAGCTCACTTGCATGGCTGTTATTCAAACTTCGCCCCTAACAAATGGATTAGCGAAATGGTAGCTCATCTCTCAAGTGCTGTCTACAACCCAGTTGTGCTGTTGATTTTGTGGATTTGGTTTGTTTTAAGAATGACTTCAGCATAGCACCTTGATCATTATCAAACCACCCCTTTGACAGTGTCACAGAGACAGAGTGTGGCTCATGGGTTTAGACACAGCTCCAAAGGTCTTTGTGCTGCTTTCTTCTTTGCTGTTCTCATCCCCGCACGCTCCCCATACCCGCCGGGGAGCCTGAGAGCACTGAACTGAAAACACGAGGCTTTCTGAGCCTTGGGATCCTCTGAAGCTTTATCCCCAGCTCAAGTATAAAGCAGTTATGAAAGGCCTCTTCAATCCAAGAAAATACTTTGTACATTTTTAGTATTCAAATTACAAGTACCTGCTACTGTTTTTCAGATCTTATTCTGAAGAATATGATAGAGCTATTTAAAATTATAAACTAAAAACACAAGTACAGTGAGGAACAGAGAGGAAAGATGGAAGAATGAGAAAAACAAGAGCTCATAAGAAGTGGGGTGGGGGCAAAAGGAGAGCAAACACAAAAACTAGTTTCTTTACTATTAAACTCCAGTTTATTTTTTATGTTGTTCACTACTGCCATCTAGTGGTTATTATGCAGTAATGCCGAGCCAGATCTGTCCAGAATCATCAAACTTTTAAAATAAAGATGTTTCATATATGCCAACAGCAATTACACCGAGAACCAAATCAAAGATTCAATCTCCTTTACAATAGCAACAAAGAAAATAAAGTACCTAGGAATATATTTAACTAAGAAGGTAAAAGACCTCTACAGGGAGAACTATGAGACATTGAGGAAGGAAATAGCAGAAGACGTAAACAGGTGGAAAACCATACCATGCTCGTAGGTCGGCGGAATCAACATTGTTAAAATGACTCTACTAACCAAAGTGATCTACAGATTCAATGCAATCTCTATTAAAATACCAACATCATTCTTCACAGATGTAGAAAAATTAATTTTACGCTTCGTATGGAACCAGAGAAGACCCCACATAGCAAAAACAATTCTAGGCAATAAAAACAAAATGGGAGGCATCAATCTACCAAACTTCAAACTCTATTACAAAGCTGTAATAATCAAA
>CAUYSK010126383.1:0-27872 GCA_963575035.1 Avahi laniger | reverse complement strand
CACCGCCACGCTGGAGATCAAATTTCCACACGAGCTTTGGTGGGGACAAGCCACATCCGAACCATAGCACTTCTCCTAGCTCCTAATGTGGAAGTATTTCTTTCATAAAATTCGAGGCCCAGTTCAGGGTGACAAAGGTGTTAGTTCCCAGTCACCTGGGCGTTTCTGAGCTTGTTACGATCCAGCCAGTGTTCGCAGGAACTTGGCTTTCAGAAATAGCAGCACGGAATGGTTTTGTGGGCTGGAAGTCACCTGGCTGCAGAGGCCAGCGGAGGACACCCAAGTGCAATTATTCTGGGAACACGAGCGGGCCTGGAGTGCCGCGGAGGTGGGTGGAAGGAGGGCACTGTTGTTTTTAATCCAGCCCTGCGATGATGAGAGTCTAGAAAGCTTGGCTGGAGAATTTGCCAGGGCTGTTAGAGCCTGTTTCCAACCCGCTAAACTGATTATGACTTTAAGAATAGAAATGTGTCCCCTCCATAGCTGCTGCCTGCATTTCTGTCTCCCTGAGACACCGAAGTTATTTTTATCCGTTGCATATTGTTCTGGATGGAATTACCCTGCTGATAAAGAGAGTTTATAAATGAATTTGTACCTCGTATGAAGGTTAAATCGCTGCCTTTTGTGATTTTTGCCAACAGCACCCCCCAGCTCTGCCCAACACCCACCCCCAACACACATATGACTCTACCCTTAGAAGTCTGCGCGTCGCAGCACCCGGTTCGTTCCCACTCAGTTGGACAGAGCACAGGTGACCAAGCGTAGTCTTGCACAGAGACGGGTTGCTGGCATGATCATGTGACATTCTGCTCAATGAGGCCAGTGCCCGTGACCTGGGTGCAATGTCCTGTGGTCTTCCCTGGCCTTGGCATCAGCCTGGAAGACAGAGCTGGTGGCTGTTCTGCACAGGGAAGGGAACTAGCTCACACCGAGCAGCTGCCATGCGCTGGGCACTTTGTGTAACCCAGTGAAGAAGGGATGATCCCATGTGGGATCCTGGAGCCCAGACAGAACTTGCCCAAGTGCACGTGGTGAATGGCAGGGTTAAAATTCGAAACCACCTCTGAGGTCTTGCAGCTGCACTAAGCCATTGGCGTGCCTACGTCATTAGAACAGAAGTTTCCAGGAGAAAGAGAAGAGTATGCCTCTTTCCCCTTTAAAAAGAGGGAGAGGCTGCTTACACCGCTACTGTCAAAGCAGTTCTGTTGAGGGATTGATTTTTCAATAAGCCACCAAAATGATGGTACATTTACTACGTATGTTACTGACAAGGAGCACATTAGTAATTGGAACACGACGTTGGGTTATGGCAGGCAGGTAATAATGTGATTTACATCCTTGGGGGCTTGGGTTTAAGTTACATGATAGTTACTGCAAGGGCCTGCGCTGTAAAATCAGACTCTAATAAGCACCACTGAGGTGGCCAGAGAGGCTGCGGCTCTGGGGAGGTAATGGATGCTGAAATTGGGGAGGGGGTGCAACCAGGGCAAGAGGTGGCCAGAAGTAACTTTCCCCCCAGTGCGTTATTAAATAAATGTGAAGAATACATATTCTCTGCTTATATAGGTCCCTGTCTCCGAGGAACTTGTACTTTTCATGCATTTCCTAAATCTTAGATTATTCTCATGAGGACAATAGCCATGTGCCCATTCTTCCAGGATAAACAGGAACATGTATTTGTTGCTGGGTTATCGCAGGCTCAGCCAGAGGTTTTCCTCTCTTTCCAGCATTCCATGCTTCTCTTTGGGAGGTGAGTGAATCGCAGTTGCTTAATTAAGCCAGGAAAGCTAAGAGATGTTTTGGAAACTGTCTTCAGCCACATAGAGGCTTTTCTGCAGGGGACACCTATTTGCACGCAGAACAGGAGAAAACGGGCTCAAACGCAGCAGGAGAGGCTTGGGTTAGCTGTCAGGGGAGAAGGGAGCCAACCACGCGTGAGGGTAGGGAACACAGGTGTGACAACCTGTTGGGTGCGGGGTCAAGTTACCAGCCATGTGACCTCGCGCAGGTCACATTGCTTCTCTGAAACACATTTTTCTCCTTTGTAAATGGGAGTAACAATTCTCCCTTCAGAGGGTGTGAGGGGGTGAAAGGAAATCACGCATGTCAAGCCCTCGGCGCCGTGTCTGACCTGCAGCTCTCTGGTCTGCATGTGACCGCTAGGTAATGTCAAACGGGTGATCATAGCGGGTCCGTATGAGACATCTTCAAAAAGGAAACCAGCCAGAGAAGCTGCTTCTGGCATTCCCCTGTCTGTGGACAGAGCTACCACCACCGGAGTCTGGCTTATGGGACTCCAAAAACTGGAGCTATTGGTGATTTCGAAGGGGCTCCTTAGAAACTCCGAGGGCCAACTCTTTCTGCAGTGTTGGGGTTGTCTGCCGACCCATTAGAATTTCGGTGACTTTCTCCCAAGGAAGCCTGTTGTCACTTTATTTCCCCTTGGGCTATTTTGCTCATCGTCTGGGTAAAACCACCCCAGCTATTTTAATTCAGAGTCAAGGCACCTGCACACCCTCCCTTAAGCCTGGCTGATGGCAAGAGCGGCCCACTTTTTTTTTCTTTATGTAACAGCTTTCTTGAGATACAGTTCACATACCGTACAAGTCACCCATTTGAAGTGTACAAGTCAATGGTTTTCAGCATATTCACAGAGTTGTGCGACCATCACCACAATTAATTTTAGGGCATTCTCATCGCCCCCAAAAGAAACTCCATAGCCACGGATTGTCATTTCCCATCCCCCACCCACTTCCCGGGGAGCGGGAGGCAGCCGCAGTCTACTTTCTGTCTCCGTAGAATTTCACATAAATGGAATCACGCAACATTGGTCTTTTCCAACTGGCGTCTTTCACTTAGTGCAATGTGTTCAGGGTTTACCCCTGTTGTAGAATGTATCAGTGCTTCATTCGTTTTCTTATGGCTGAATAATGTTGCGTCGTATGGGTATATACCACGTTCTGTTTACCCTTTCATTAGCTGGTGGGCATTTGGGTCGTTTCCCCTTTTTGGCTATGGCGAATAATGCTGCTGTGAACATTCACGTACAAGTATCCAATTCGATTCTGCCTCTCCCTTAAAAACAGATCTCCTTGAAAACAACTAAGTATTGACAACGTTAACTAGAGCTGAAGACAGCATACTTAAAAAGGATACAAATTTGGAGAAGGTTGAAAGGTACCCAAATGCCTGCGTTTGCGTTCTTGCTCCCCGGGCTCATGCTGACAGGCCCTGACAGAAGCCCCTGGAACTGCCCAGTGAATTTACCAGAGAGACATCTCTGAAGACGTTGACCTCTGTCTCTCATCATGGGCATCCTGTGAAGATCCCTGAGATAACATTTCTCGAGTCTTCCATGTAATAAAAACTGTAGTTCTAAGTAATTGATTTATTTTCAGCTTATTTTTGGCTGTGGTCGCTAGGATATTGGGAAGCAAATTTCCAGGCCAGCTCTAGTAACTTTTTAGTGCAGGTTCTAAACCAAGCACGTTCTATGTGTTGGCTCATACTGTCCTCCAGCAGCCTAAGACGTTAGGAACTGTTACGACCCCCATTTTACAGGCAGGAAATCAGAGGCGGATGGATGACTTGCCCACGGTCACGCAGAAGGAGGTGGCAGAGCTGGAATTTAAATCTAATCCTTTTTGATCCTAAATTCCGGGCTCTTCACCACTGTCTACATGCATTTTTGAAAATCCAGCTCAAATCTTTTCTGAGAAGTGGAGCTGAGGCATAGATCTTCCTAATCTTTAACTTCTTTCATTCGCTGCTTAATTTAACCCTGATCTGATCTCCAATCTGATCGTCACTCACCTCCTCTGAATCTGATTAGAACGTCCTGCTGGTATTTTAAGGCCATAAGGTGAGCGTGATATCAAAAGCCCTTGTCTGTCACTGTCTTTTCTCTGTCACCACTGTGATCAGCAGTCGCTTGTGCTAATACGGAGGGCAGGATTATTTCTCCTTCCAGGCTCTCTGAGTGTCTAAAACACTCCAGCTATTTCTCTTCTGTTACCACTATCTCTCCTTAGCTCCCTCACGTCAACCCTCAAGTGTCAGTAAGAGAAGGGATTAGGATTGGCAGTGGGCCGTCCTGCCATGAAGCCCACCTGAGTATTTCTCTCCACAGGATCCCGCGCCAAGCTGGGTGAAGGAAAACATCGTGGCGCTCTCAGCCGCCACCTCAAACAAGAGCAGGACCTCTGCTCCCTGCGCTGAAAGACCATTTAACGGTCCCATGCCAAGGGACCAGGATATGCCTTTTTGGAACACTTCCTCTTTCTGGCATTGTGGTCAGAGAGCGAGGCCTATGGACTTTCTTCTGGAATGTACTGAGATTTTCTCTGTGGTCCAGTATATAGTCAAATTTTGTAAATATTTCATGGACATTTGAAAGAAAATAAGTGTTTAACAGTCTAGACACACACACATACACACTGCACACGTATACATACATATGTTTTTGTTGTTGTTGTTGTTGTTTGTTTGTTTTTTTTGTTTTTGAGACAGAGTCTCACACTTTTGCCCAGGCTAGAGTGAGTGCCGTGGCATCATCCTAGCTCACAGCAACCTCACACTCCTGGGCTCAAGTGATCCTACTGCCTCAGCCTCCCGAGTAGCTGGGATTCCAGGCATGCGCCACCATACCCGACTAATTTTTTCTATATATTTTTAGTTGGCCGATTAATTTCTTTCTATTTTTAGTAGAGACAGGGTCTCACTCTTGCTCAGGCTGGTCTCGAACTCCTGAGCTCAAGCGATCCGCCCGCCTCGGCCTCCCAAAGTGCTAGGATTACAGGCGTGAGCCACCGCACCCGGCCCATACGTATGTTTTGTACTCAACACACACATATGCTGAACTGAGTTTAATTGTGTTTTCAGAATAGATCTAGGCAAAACAAAGTTTATCAACTGAAAATATAAAATCTTTTCTCAGCAGACTTAAAGTAAGTTATTGGAAGGAGCTGGATCTAGTTAATGAAGCATCTGTCTGCACCTTGCACTGGGTTGGTCTTGAAAACAATGACTTCTTATCAGATTCAGTTGCCAAGAGGGTTGTTTCGCCTTCGCTCAGCTCGCCTGTCCTTAGTGCACGCGACTTGCAAAGCCCTCCCTGTGAGAAGGAAGGGAAAGAGAAACCGAAGGCAGAATCGTGCTCCTAGGATGACAGAAAGAGCAGAGGCAGGAGCAACAATGGGATGATGTCACGGAGACGTAAGGGATGCTCCTGCAGGATCTCGTTTCCCACCCTAACGTGTGTTACTTTGTTCACTGAGCGCTTAAGTAGACCTTTGCTGTGTTCTCCCATCCATCACTCCGATTTCCTTCCAGGGAACCACCCCTCCCCACTCTGTTTAGTCCAGGCCAGCTTCACTCCAGGGCTGGGCTTGGGCTTCAGTTCCAAGCATTATAGTCCGCAGGCCACACTGATTGTTCAAGGTGAGCACTTGACCCAGGCAGAGCTAGAGACACAATGAGACCTTTCCTGTGACCCTTGGGCAAGAGATGCATGCTTACCCCTTGACCTTGAACAAAGGAGAATGTGAGGCTGGAGCTGCTGGCAGCCACTTTGCCACCAGGAGGAGAGAGTCCATCTGAGCAGGGAACCAACACAGAGCAAGGAGTGCCAAGTAATGTTGAGAGGGAGAAATGGAGGACTGGTGGTATCATTTGAGATCCTTGGCCAAGCTCTATCTGAATGTAGAACTGCCCTTGGACTTCCTAGCTATGCGAGCCAATAATGTTATTTAAACCAGTTTGGGTTGTGCTGTTGTTCATTGGTAATTGAAAATCTTGAGTGACACTGGTACCTACAGTGTGTGCTGGACACGTGAAGGAAGAAGGTATGAATATAAATAAGAGTCCGTCCGTCCTCTCAAGGATGTAACAATAGAGTGAGATTCGCCCAGATCTGAAATCATAATTAAAACACAGCTTGACAATTGCTGTAATGAATGTATGAATCAAGTGCTGGGGGACCCAGAAGAGGAAGTGAGTAACTAGCCTTTCAGTTGTCTAGCTGCAGAAGGCTTTCTGCAAGGAGGAGTTTAGGGGTGTCATGTATTGCAGTGTCGAGTCTGAGAAGAGGTGTCTTGGGGTGCAGTCTCGGGGTGCTCCGGAGCTGAGGCCGGCAAGGGTTTCTCATCCCAATGCACATGCAATCAATTGAGCTCCTGTTCCAATCAGACCTGGTACGGATTTAATTGCTTTGGATTGATTTTTGCCAGTGGTGCCTTTCAACCCCCAGCCTGGGGACAGAGAGAGATTAGTCACATCGAGGGAGGCTCCCCACTGACAGCAGCAAAAATCAGTAGGGAGTGAAGACAATGTAAACCAGTCTTTAAAACCAGCATCCCAGAGCCTGCCTAGGATGTGAGCAGCCAGTCTGACAAATGGTGACCTGGGAGCTTTGGGTCAGTAAAGGCACAGCAGTGACGATCACAGGATCTGTCATTTGTCATGTGCTCGTCATACACCGACACTGTCTGAGCTCTCCATATATATTCTGGATATACTCAGCTTTGCAAACCAGGACACAGGGCCAACTTAACCAGTATTTATCACTGGCACAGTGCGTGGACCTCATTGATTGTTAGTGATTTTCATTATCGCCCTTGCATATAGTGTCTCATTTAATGCTCGTGACAGCACTGAGACAAGTACTGTGTCGTACGCATTTTACAGATGAGGGAAGAGAAGTTATCTGCAAAGCTGAGAAAAGACAGAGCTGAGATTTGGTCTTAGGGTTCTGTCGGTCCTGTGCTTCCATTCACGCCACGATGAGACGTTTTCGTGACTGGGTCTTTGTGTCCTCTCTCTTTGCACTGTAGGAGGTGAGTGCTTGCTTTGAGGATTAGGTCTGTCCTGGAACCGCGTTAGGAAACACCTGGAGTGCCGTGTTGTTCCCCCATGTCAGCCCATGTCTGGGATCCAATGCCCAGCCACAGGCATCGCCCCACGAATGGATAGAGGGGTGTCTCAGGCACCACTGAGTGATCCAAAAAGAGAGAGATGTGTCCTTCAGCTTGGCAAGTAGACCCCACCTGGGCAGCAGACATCCTGTTCCCCAGTGGGATATTGGGTCTCTGCTGTGTTGGGGGATGAGATGTGAATGAAGACACCTCTGTCCTCACCTAGAATGTTCCAGAAAACAAGCGTCTCTGTGTCTCAAAGACAGCTTTGAGCAGAGGTGTAGAGCCAGGCCCAGCAGACCTTACCTACCGTCTACTCAGCCAGGGAGCAAAGCTTGGATTTTCTGTTTAGTTTTCAAAGACTATTGAAACACTCAGTTTGGGGGATCAGAGATGAATCAGATTCAATTCCTAACCTTGGATGTTGCACTTGTCCAAGAAAGAAACAGACGTGTCAATAACCATTATGCCACCCAAATTCAATGATGGCATTTGCTGTGTACGTGCAGAGTGCCTTGAGAACACAGGAGAAAGAATCATTAACTCACCTGAGGAGTTCGTTTCAGAGGAAATTTAAGGAGAATGGGGTGGGGGTTGTAATTTGAACTGGTCCTTGAAGGTTGAATAGGAGTTTGTGAGTAGGAGCAGGGGTACAGGCATTTCAGGCAGACAGGACTGAACATGAAAAGGTTCAGAGATTCCGAGTGCCTGCAGGGTGTCTGGGAGCAGGAAATAGTCCCACAGAGCTAGACCATGAAGGCGGAAGTGGAGCAGTTGAGAGGTAGCCAGGTTCATTCATTCATTCCTTCACTCATGATTTCATTCCTTCATCCAGCTTGGAGGCCATTACTAGAGGCTGTTATGAGCCAGGCATAGGTCAAGACAAGAAAAATGAGCTAGACTCAGTGAGGGCTGAATCTTTCTATCCCAGGGAGCTCAGCGAGGGGGGATCCTACCCCCTCAACAAGCCCCAGGCTTTAAGGAAGTGTCAGGACAGCTGAACTCTTCCTTTACAGGGCGGATGTTAAACTTCAGGAGTGGTTACTACTGAGAAGTAAGAAAAGCTGAAAATACAGTGTCAAGGGACTGTTTGGACAATGGCTCCCAAATGGGACTTGCCAAGGGGGTATAAAGTGTGTGTGGGGGGGGGGGCTGTTACAGCCCCTTGAGACAGAAACGATGGCAGAATTCAGGCAGCAGGTGAACTTGGTTTTCTATTAACCCCTCACAGCATCTGGCGACATCTGGCAGGCTGCACAGTGTTGTATCCAAAGGATGGGCTCTGAATTCAGATTGCTGAGGGCAATGGATCAGTCGCACCACTCTCTGGCTGTCACTTCTCTGGACCTCAGTCTTCCCATGTGTGAGATGGGATAATAATAATGCCCAACCCGAAAGGTAGTTGTGATGCGGTGAGATGCAAATGAGTTACTGCATGGAAAAGACTCAACCAAGCCCCACCATGTGAATGTTCCATGTAAACTGCTGTTAATGTTACCCGACACGGCGCTAGGCACACCTATTGCTTGGCGGACTGAATAGCAAACCCCTGGTGCTGTTTCTTCAATGAGATCGTTTCCCCTCCAAAATGGATTGACACTGCAACAGGAAGCTAGCTAATCGACAGCAAATGGAAGATTCAGGCAAGGGCGGAATGGAAACCTCCTACCTCTGCCCCTGCCCAAGGTCAGCGACGTCTTTTTCAACACCAAACACCACGTCTGGAGGTGCCAAGAGGAACAGACATTTCCAGAGAAATGTGGATGCGGCGCTTCCCAGTATGAAAATAGATCGCCCTGGGACTGGAGTAGCTAATGAAGATGATAATTAGAATTGCTTATTAGGACCTGTCTTCTAAAGTTCATTTGTGCTTTTAATAGAATCTACAACACATCTGCTTAGCAGGCATGACAGATCTTCCTGCTTTGGTATATTTTAAAAGAAGATCTTTGTGCCCTGGCTTCTCCTACTATACCTCCTCCCCCATCTCTGCCATCTGCTGCTGCGGTGGCCTTCCTCCCTCGCGGGAGCCTGGAAGTTGCAACCAACAAACACCCTTCTAGCCAGGGACCCCGCCAAAGCCGGAGAGATGTCTAGTCTCCTCTACCTGAATAATAACAGTGCTTCCAGAGCCACCTTCCCCCTTGCTCTGGAGCCATCCTGCCTGTCCTGGGTTGAACCGTGTCTCCCACAAATTCATGTCCATCCGGAACCACAGAACATGACCTTATTTGGAAGTAGGATGTTGGCAGATGTAACTAGTCAAGTTGAGATGACAGGATTAGGGTGGGTCCTTATCAAAGGTCTGATGTCCTTATAAGAAGACCACGTGAAGACACACAGAGCCGTAGACTGGAGTGATGCAGCCACCAGCCGAGGAATGCCAAGGATTGCTGCCAACTACTAGAAGCTGAAAGAGGCCAGGAAGGATTCTCCCTTAGGCCCTTCAGAGGGAGCATGGCCCTGCCCACACCTTGATTTCAGACTTCGAGCCTCCAGAGCTGCAAAAGGATAAGGCTCTGTGGCTCTCAGCCACCTACTCTGCGGTCCTTTGTTATGACAGCCCTAGGAAATGTATTTCCGTTTCTCAAACGTGCCGGCTCTCTCCCGTCTCCCTGCCCTTGCATGTGCTGTTCCCTCTGCCTGGGACTCCCTTCCAGCTTCCCCTGCCCCATCAGCTCTTCTCCTGTCCCGTCCCCATGTCACCTGTCCAGCACATAGACCATTATGGAATGCCTACCTTATTGAGAGCAGGTGACCTGGACAGAAAGCAAACATCTTGATTTCCCCAGGATTTGGCTAGAGCCCCTGCTCAGTCCCATAAGCTCCTCGTCGAGGTCTATGCCCATCTAACTGTCCCTCTATCCCTGGAGCCTGGCACAGAGTTGGCATACAAGAATTTGTTAAAGGACAATAAAATACCTTGATCTTAAAACTGCTAAACCCAGAGGTGTCCGAAGGTCCTTCCAGCCCTTCCGAGACCTTAGGCCTGGCTCCTTGAGCATCCAGAGGCCTAAGCCGAGGTGCTAGGCCTGGAATTCTTGCTGGCCTGGGCTGCGGGGCGATCCTGGTCTGTGGACACTGCATGGCACAAACTCGGATTGGGAAAGTTAGAAGGGAAGCAGGAAGCTGAGTGAGACTGGCCACTCGCCTCCCACCACCGTGGACTCCTGACCTTGCAACGCCCTTCTCTTGAATCCCAAATGCAGGCTCATTTTTTCCAGGCCTCCTCGGCTACAAGACTTGGCCGAGGTCCAGCCAGGGCCCTCCACATGCAGGGGAGCCAGCTGGGTTCAGGGGCTCAACCAGTGGGGCGTGAAAACCTGTCTCGGAATCCTTTGCTTCCCTTGTTGTTCCGTGAGACCTGCAAGAGCAGGGAGATTTACTTTGCACCGAGGCTGTGAATGGTCTGAGAAGGAAACGGGACAAAAGCTGCACGAGACTTAGACCAGGCGACCAAAATAGAAAGCCCAAGACCCTTTGATTCCCTGGGGACCTGACTCCAGTCTTGGTGCTGACAACGAATTAGCACTGGGTCCAGGGGGTGAGGGGTGTCCTGCTCCGGGGCTCCAGGCAGGGCAGGCGATTTGAGTTCTCTGTGCCTGTTTCCTGCTCTGTGAAGTAGGAAAACTACCAGCTTCCGTCCCCCAAGGACACTGAGAGGATGAAAAGACACAGCACGTGGCTGTCCCTCTCCCAGTGTCAGGAGCTGTTGTTTGTGTTATTCATGACAGCGGCAGTCACCCCACCCAGTGCCTTCACTGGGACTGTGACTTCTGCGCCAGCTTCACTCGGGATCTTTGAAGACCCCCATCCCCTAGGGCACGGAGGCATCAGGTGGGCAGCAGGTGGATCAGTTGTCCCGGCCCCGCATCCAGGATTTGCTCCTGGCTCTGTGCCCTCAGCTGTCCTGTGCTGGGCCAGTGACGTTCATGAGGCTCTGAACTGTGCTGGGACAGGTGGAGGGGAGATGGAGACACGGTTCCACCGCTGGGAAGACAGGAGCAAGCCAGGGTGATGTCACACGAGCACAGCCAGGGCTATGTCCCAGGCCACTGGAGGGGAGCCATCTTCTGTTTTTGTTTTTGTATATACCATCAACGTTTATTTGAATGGATTTAAGCAACCACAGTTGTGATGCCAGGAACTGTTCTCAGCCCCAACGGTCGTCTTTACCACTAATTGCTGCACCGATTGGACCCTTATGGGGTGCCAGGCGGTGAGCTTCCCGACACTTCCCTAGGATGGGAGTCATTTTATCCAGGGGGAGACGAGGCTCAGGGAGTGGAAGCAACTCATCTCCAAGGCCACACGTAGCAGAGCTAGGATTTGAACCCGGGATTAGCTCCGGAGGCTGAAATCTTAACCACTTGCTAGTGGGCGCTTGCTGAAGTGAATGCCTAACCGTCACCCTTGGGAGGACTGGAGTCATGGAGACCCAGAACGTCTGGGCAGACTTTGAGTTGGGGGATCCAGTGGGCTCCTCTGCTGCTGTCCTCGTCTCTGCCTGTCCCTCCAGAAATGGGGTCAAGACATGAGAACAGAATTGGGGCCATCTGGTCTGCTTGGGTTTTTTGTCCTTGTCCCCTCCCCGTCTTGAGGGCCCCAGGGGTACTGTTGTTACCAGTGAAATGCTGGACAGGAAGCCAGAGTCCCCTTCCCCAGTCCCCGGTAGCATCTTGGGACGTGTTCGTGGTGGGAACGCCAGTGTTGCCACAGCGCGGCAGCTGCATCAGCCCAGCCGCCTGGGATCAAAGCATCGTTCTCGGCGGCCCACGCTTCCACGATCGCCTCCCGTAACCGCCCGATTCCTGCTGTCTCGGCTCCTCCAATTTGTGTCTTTAAATCTCCACTTCCCTTTTGTCCGGCCCCAAGCTCTTCCAGGCTCTGAGGTTTTCTTCTCACCTCTCGGGGGGGAGCTCGTGACCTTTTGTCGCCTTCCCTGTGTGAGCACAATTTAGGGGGCAGCGTTTGGACTCTTTATGGAACCTCGGCGCAGGGCCACGTGTGTACGCTCAGCACAGCGCGGCTCTAATTACAGGCTGCATGCTGGAGACCCGTCATTGCCTGAGTCATTAGCACGTGTGGCTGAGGCTTTATAATGTCTTTTGACAAGTTCTGTAATTTTTGTATCTTCACCTATGACAGCGCTTTCAGTGAAGCAGGACAGGACAGCGGGGCTGGCGGATGTCGCAGCCCCTTGACGCTTCCAGATCGGCGTTGAAAGGGTTTTCTCCTCTGCATGCCAAGGAGAGAAATATCGATTCTGATTGGGTTCGAGGGGTTGAAAGCTGGCATGTGTCTCGTCTCTTGCTAATCAATATTCCAAAGCGGTGGTTGTGGGTAATGTTTGAGCACTTGCTTCTCTTCTCCTTGGTGTTGGCAAATTACAGGCTCTCAGGTGAGGCTCCCTTGGCGTTGCGGTGACTGTGAGGCGCGGGTTTAATTAGCGTACAGACCTGCTGGAAAAATCCTGCGTTATTAAGAGCCTCGTTCCGTGTGGCAGCTGCTGGTTTGTGTGTCTCCTGCCCTCGGCCCCTTCCTCCCTGCAGCCGCCTGACACCCACCCCCGGGTTACTTTGCCATTAATCCCAGAGCATTCAAGGAAGAGTGAGAGAGAGGTAAGAAAAATCACATGGAAGATAGAAAGTCCAGATTTTTTCCCCCAGTGATAGGAAGACTCAGGATCTCATCTCTGTGGAAAACTCCAGTGTCTCTCCAGCACTGGGCCTGGCTGTGGCTCTGACCCTGAGGGGATTGCTGGGCAGATTTGTTGAGAGTTGGGGTCCAAGGGCTCAACCCTGGCAAAATGTAGGCCTTTCTACTCAAAAGCAAAAGACCACAGGCTTTGGAGTTAAGACAGACTGAAGATTGAGTCCCAGCGCTGCTCCTTACTTACTGTGTGACTTTGATCTGATGCTTAACTTCTCTGGTCCTCAGTTTCCTCCTCTGTTAAATGGGGCTAATGGCAGTGACTCCCTCATGAGTTGCTATGATGCTTAATGAGATAGAGTCTATAGAGAGCTTCACATCTGGCACCATGATGGGCCCATAGTCAGCTCTCAATCAAGGGTGTTTGCTGTGAAGGTTGTACGGTGACGGTTGTCAACTGTGGCCATGATGTTTGCATTATTACGTATATGAATCTTACCACCCAGTGCAACCCCACCAGAGTGGTAAGAAATTAAGACTCCTCCAGTGGCTGGGCCCCTCCACACCTCCCTGGGGTCGCACCATCACCCAGGGGGCTTATCTGATATCTGGACAACGGGAAAGAGGCCTGGAGTCTCCCATCCACCGTGGTCTCAGCTGACCTGCCCTTTGTCCGGCCCACCTGATCCCTGGAGGTGGACGGCACTCTCACCTGAGCCTGGGGATGTCCTTGGTGAAGTCAGGAACCCCACTGTCCAGCGTCCAGACCCACTGCGGCCACATGGAAGCTCACATGGCCACTTCCACGTCCCTCTTCAGTCCTGCGCTGCCTCAAAATGCAGGAAGAGCCAGGGCACAGTCCCCCATGGTCAACAGTCCTGCAGACCTCTCCTTCCCTGCCTTGTGCAATTGCCCAGTCAGCTCTCTTCTGGAATGTTCCACCACCTCTTCCCCTGCTTTCCCCAATTGCCTCCATGAGACTCCTGTTTGCGTAACAAAGGTCCTCTCAGGTAAAGCTCTGCTTCTCCTCTGCACACGAGCCACCTGGGGCAAGGGGCTGGAGGACTGGTTTCCTCCTGGAACAGGGCAGGAAGACGGGGAGAAGTGTACAGATAGCTCTGGTCTGGTGCTGTGCGGCAGTGAAATCAAGCACAAATTATTATCTCAGTAGGATGTGCCACGCCATTCTTATCAGCGCATCTGCAACAGGGGAGTAAGGGAGAAGCTTTCTGGGCATCTTCCCTCTGTCCCCACAGTCTGAACTAGAAATATTGCCTGCAGTGAACCTGAACATTGACAGGGGCAACAGTGTGTGTGTGTGTGTGTGTGTGTGTGTGTGTGTGCGCGCGCGCACGCGCGCGCGCGCACGCATCTGTGTGTCCTGTTGCTGTGCAGTATTATTGATTCTTCGACTTTATCCATTCACCAAGGCCTGGAGACGTGGGACTCCGTTGATCAGCCGGAGTTACAGGCTCACATGCTCGGCCCTGGAGTCAGAGTGGGGCCACCCGAGGCTCATGGACTGAGAGTAGGGGAGAGAGAGGTGGCTAGGGGAAATGGGGGTGCTGTTACCAGAAGAGGGGGGCATGAGCACTGCACAGACAGCTTGGCAAGAGGCTGTCACTGGCAGATTATCACCTAAATTCCTGAACTCCTGTATCAGAAGCTGAATTAAGGTGCAAGGCTTCAGGGACCAGGCCCTTAAATTGCCCTGCTTTGGAAGAAATAATGGACTTGGAGGCAGAAGTGCCGACCTCAAGGCTAACCTCTGCCTCTTGCTACTTAGGGTACTTCTCCGTACTTTGTTGCCCTGTCTACAAAATGAAATATAATAAACTACTTCATGAGGTGGTTATGAGGCAGCACTATCCAATAGAACTTTCTGTCCAGTATGGTAGCCACTAACCACATGTGGCTATTGAGCCCTTAAAATATGGCTGGTGGGACTAAGGAACTGAATTTTTAATTTTATTTAACTTTAATGAATTTAAATTTAAACAACCCCATGTGGCTAGTGGCGACCATATTGTACAGTGCAGTTATGGAGCATTCAATAGGATCATGAATGTGAAATTGCTTTGTAAGCTGTGAAGTGTAATAAGGGAATATTCATTGTGTGCCTTAACTGAAAGCTCCATTGGTCAGGCCAGGTACTGTGTGGAAAAGTATGGCTCATGATCATAATTATTGTAACTGCTGATCTAAGGGAGGCCTAAGACCCCCCAAATGGGCTTATTTCTGGACATCTCCCTTCACACCTGAAGAATTAATGCAATGGACCTCCCATGGACCTATACAGACTCCCAATAAGAAATCATTGCATAGATGGACAGTTGGATAGATGCATGGATAGACAGAGGGACAGATGGATGGATGGATGGATGAATGGATAGAAGGATGGATGGATGGATGGATGGTAGATGGATAGATGGATGTGTGGATGGATGGATAGATGGACATATAGATAAATGGATGGATGGATGGATGGATGGACGGACCCACAGATGACTGAATGGTTGGATGATGAATGAATGGACAGGTAGATGAATGGTTGGGTGGCCTCCTCTGTTCATTCCTTCTGTCACCTACTGTTTACTAGGTATTATTCTAGTAGTTAAGAATAGAATAATAAATAAGACAAAGTTCCCGCCTTCATGAAGATGGTATTCTAAAGAGGGGAGTCAGATGTTAAACAAGAAAACAGACAGCTAAAACAATATTAAGTAGCAGTGAGTGCTATGAAGAAAAATAAAGTGGAGAAGATGGATGCAGAGTCATGGAGGCTGCTATTTCACATGGGGTGACTGGGGAAGGACTTTTTGGTAAAGTGACATTTGAGGAAGCTTTGAGGGAAGTGAGGAAGTGAACCATACAGAGACCCAAGGGAAGAGCAGCAAGAATAGAAAAAGACTAGCATGGCTGGACCAATGTGGGCAGGAGGAACGTGAGAGGAGATGAGGCCAGGGCCTTGCAGGCTTTTGGAAGGCTTTGGTTTCCTCTTAGTGAAGCAGGAAGCTAATGGCGTGTTTTGAGAAGACAAGGGGTGGGACCTGACACATGTGTATGTTGTGTTGGAAACAGACTCCCAGGAGGAAAGGAGGAGATGAGTAAGGAAGCTATTGCAATAATCCAGACAGGAGATGACGGTGGCTAGGACCAGGTGGCTGTCACCAGGAGCAGTGACAAGTGGAGCAACATGGTGTGATTCAGGATCTAGTTTAAAGGCAGAGCCAGCAGAACCTACTGGTGGGTTGGATGTGGGGTGGGAGAAGAAGGAGAAGTCAATCATGACCCCAAGGACATAAGCCTGAGGAACTAGAAGGAAAGCACTGTCATTTGTTGAGACAGAGAAGATGGGGACAGGATGGAGTAGAGGGGGTGGGCTGGGAGGGAAGCGGGAGTTCAGTTTGGACCATGTTAAGTTTGAGATGTCTATTAATCATCCAAGAGTTTGGACTCGAGGGCATGCCAGGGCTGGTCACATAAATTTGAGAATCATCAGCCAGAGATGGTGTTTAAAGCTGTGATACCAGGCATATGAGTGCTGATAGAATATAGGCCTAGGCATTGAGCTCTGGGGCCCTCCAGCACTTGGAGGTCAGAAGGAAGAGCAGGATCCAACAAAGGCCACTGAAAGAGGGCAGCTGGTGAAGTGGGAAGAAAGCAGTAGAGGAATGATATGTGTCCGGAAGAGAGTGATCAACTGATAGGTGCTGCTGAGAAATTAAATAAGATAGGGCTAGAAATTGACCGCTGAACTTAACAATGTCATTGGTGACCTTGAAATGTTTCAGAGATATGGTAGCATGCATCATTGGATGGATGGATGGAAGGATGGATGGATGGAAGGATGGAAAGCTGACTTTACTGCAGCCAATTGTAGCATCTCTCCACCTATGACAGCAATTAAGCAAATGTAGTCTGACACTCTGTGTGCCGGAACCAAAAGCTGTCAAGACCAGTCTCCTTGTCCATTCTTCCGACTTTTTGGATCTAGCCCATAGGTGCTGGTGTGACCCAGACCTGCTCTAAGATTAGAATCATGACATCATCTGATTTGATTCTTCTTCTTTTGATTACCCACAATGCACTTGGTTGGATGTCTCCTCTCTTGAGAGTTGAGAAGGTAATGAGAAGGAAGAAAATGAGAGAAAGAAGCTGGATCTGGGATTATGGATTTATTTGGTTTTGTATCTCCATTTCTCCATTTGCCAAACTGCTGCTTTGACAAATCTCCTTTCCATTTGGGGAGAGCAGCTTTGCAGAGCTACCGACCTCTGCAAGCGGGTGTCTCTGGTGATTCTGCTCCATGTTAAAGCCAAGTGACGAAAGGTCTCAGATATACTTATAAATTTTTAAGACCATTTATGTAAAGTGTTATTTATCTTTTTTATTGGTTTGTTTGGTGGTCATCATTTATTGGGTGACCATGGAAGCTGGAACTCTTGTCTTGCGTGTCTTGTGTTATCCTTAATTTAAAAAAAAAAAAAGGCCTATTTTCAATAAACCCCCTCTTCCCCTCTCCTAATAGTGAAAATCAGTGGATTTTTAGGAGGTCTGAGGCACAGACCAGGCTCCCTACCCCGGGTGTGCTGGAGTCAGCTCCTCTAGGCTCCTGAGAGCCAACGGTTAAGTTTTCAGGAATGTTATGAGCCGCACATTGGCAGCTTGAAATTAATGATGATGACAGTATTTATACCAAGGAAATTGGCAACGATTACACATCAGGGCTACTTTCCCACCCACCAGAGTTGGCTGGCAAACATTTGCCAGCACACCACTGCCGGTTGAGGTCTATCTGGATTGTGACCTCGGGAATTTCCTCCTTTCCTGGAAGGGAGATTTCAGCCCAGATGTGACTGCCACATAAGCAGAGATGCTCAGGAAAATGTGTTGCCTCACAGACTTTCTCACTTGACACCCCCTGCTCCAGCTCTGTGTGGTGACAGGGTAGTGAGAGAGAGCTGCTCCTCCTCTGAACCGGGAGATGGAAAGCAGTTGCTTGGGTGAGAAGAGGAGGAAGAAGAAAGCCCAGGCAAGCCGAGTGGGACTGCGAGCCTAACAGATGTTAGGATCTTACCTCATTAGGGCGCCTCGGAGGCTAGCTGCAGAGGCAAGAAACAGTAGACGAGGAGATGGCTTTGTGCGGTCGTCAGTGTGATCAGTTCCCTGTTCCCAATCTGATCTGCGCAATCACCGCCTTTGTTGTCACCTGTCCAATTTCCGATCTTGTGGTAGCTGCGTTTATTACATGCACAAATGCAGCAGCAGCCAGAATGACGTTAGTGATAGTAGCTGCCGTGGGCTCATTATAATGAACGCGGGAAAGGGAGCTCCAGGCAGGTGATTAAACATGCCTTTGGCAACAGAGCAAGGAACAGATGCTCAGGAGGACACACCTTGAATTTGCAGGTAGGAACCTAGGTTTAGGACCACCACTCCTGTGCAGGTCTTTGCGGGAGGAGAAGGCACAGTGCCGTGTTGGAGTCGATTGGGGGGAGAGGAGTCCGCAGCCAGACTGCCTGGGTTCAAGCCTTGCTCTGCCACTTACTAGCTCTGTGATCTTGAGCATGTTTCCTACTTTCTCTGTATATCTTAGTCTGCCCATCTCTAAAATGGGATAATGGTGATGACAATACTACCAAAAGAGAGCGTGTTCTTGTGAGGATTAATGAGTAATCTGTGTAAAATATTTAAAGGGCTGCCCCTCCCCTAGAACTAATAGATGATCGCTGTTATCATTCTCCTCCAGACTTTTTTACAGATAGGCATGTCTAGATTTGGAAGAGCCTTGTCTTACCACTTAGCATACTGCGAAGTCATCTACTCTGAAATGAACTAATAAGCCTTTTGGCAAGTTGAGACCAATTTGTGTTAGTCAGACACCTTTGAGTTTCAGGTGAGAGAAACTCAATCCAAACTGTCTTAAGCCAAATATATATATATATATATATTAATAGATGCAATAGCTACTGGTTCAGGTGCTTAAAAATACCAGAGTTGATCCTCCAGGCATGGCTGGATCCAGGGGCTTGAAAATGCCAGGGTGGATATTTCAGGTGTGGCTGGATCGAGGAGCTCAAGCAGTCACATCACCTGCACTCTCCTTCCCTTCCTTCCCTTCCTTCCCTTTGTGTATCGGCCCCATCCTCTTTTACTGAGGACACCTTCCTCCACGTGGCTGGGGAAGATGGCCTCAAACATTGTCCTTATATCCAAGGATCTCCAGGGAACAGAAACTGTATTTTCTAGGAGCTCCAGCAAAAGTCCCAGGGAAGACTCTGAGGGGTTCACTTCTGGTTACGTGCCCATCCCTGATCCAATCACGGTGGCCAGAGGGATGTCATGCACAACAGACCTGAGTCATGGGCCAGTCCCTGAGCTGTAAGGTAGGCAAATGGGAAGACGGGGAAGGAAAGGATCACGGCAAGTCCGTGGCAAGGGCTCTGAAAGCCTATGACAGCTCAGGTTCAGATCCCGGCTCCTCCCTCATTGGTTCGGTCACCTAGGAGAAGGTTATTTCTCCTCTCTGCGCTTCCATTTTCTCATCCATAAGGTGCATAATAATAGCACCTACTACATTAGAATGGTGGGGAAAAAATGAGTTAGTGCATGTAATCTGTTTAGAACAGGACAGTCCTTGGTAGTTAAGAAATAAATGATCAACAAAGGCTGTTGCTGTTATCCGATCTTCATAGTTACTAGGAACATCTTACAAATACTTTCATTAGTTCAACAAATATTTTAGTGTCTCCTTAATGCCAGGCCTTGTGCTAAGCACCAGGTATCTTGATGCACCCACGTTGAGGGAGATGCACAAACAGATGAAGACTCATAGTCGTGGGGTCAGGGATGGATTTCTTGTACAAACTGGCAGAGTAGAAAGACAAGAAGGCGGCATTTAAAGTCAGACCAGCAACCTACAGACGTGGTTTCAAATTCCAGCACTGGGACCTATTGGCTGTGTGACTGAGGACAAATCATTTCCTCTCTCTCAGTCTCAGCTTTCTGCCCTCTAAAACTGAATGCTGATTCCTGGTGGATTCTGACTCCAACTGCTTAAAGCCTGAAGGCCGTTTATCACCCCACAGACCTGGGCTCACAGGACCAGCTTCTCAACTCAGCACTATCAACATTGGAAGCCAGATCATTTTTTGCTGTGGGAGGCTGTCCTGTGCGTTATAGGATGTTTAGCGGCATCCCTGGCCTCTACGTACTCAATACCCTCGGTTGTGACAACCAGAAATATCTCTTGATATTGCCAAATGTCCCTTGGAAGCAAAATTCCCACCTATCCACTCATCCCCACTTAAGAACCACTGCACCAGAGGAATTCCTCTAGTGTCTGCGCTGGGACCCACTTTCCCAGGCCTCAGTATCCCCACCTGTCAGATGAATGGCTTGGCCCAGAAGATGGATAGTCTTTGGCCTCCCCAAAGCAGTGTTTTCCTCAACTCCAGATTTTATGGTGAAAACCAGCCAAGTTCCACCAAATAGGCTTGGATGAGGAGGAGAAAGGACACTCAGGCCCTCAGCTGGAGGGAGGCAGAGTCCTCAGACACCCACTGCAGGTCTACCTTCTGCGGCACCTTGGCTTGCCCTGGGGCCCTTCTCCCTTGCTGGTTTCCTGTTGGCTGCCATATTTTCCCAGTTGCTCTTGGGACACCTTTCCTTCCCACATCCACTGGGAATAAGAGAGTCAATTGAATATTAATGAACTTACAAGTGAATTTGTGGTTGATACTGATCTGGTTCCTGGGGCCTGAACTGGCCTCATCTTCCCCACGTGGCCTCTTAGCCCTGGCTTCATGTTTCTGAGGGACCTTGTCCTGGTTTTCTTGAAAGGTGATCTTGTGGCTCAACTTTGCTAAAAAAATGAAAAGCTTTTTCTCCTCCTTTTAAATCCCCACATGTATCTGCCAAGAGCAGGAAGAATCCCTGTCAGAGGCTTGGGATCATGTTTGGCACTTGAGCTCTGGGGTCGAGACGGTCTCTGTTCGAATCCCAGCTGGGTCAGCACTGACTGGTGAACTCAGGTGGGGCACCTGGTCCTCAGAGCCTCAGTTTCCTCATCTGCGTAACAACTAATGGAGTAACGGGGGGTACCCCAGTCTCATGGGGTCATTAGCATTAAATGAATTAATATATGTAAAGCACTTAGCATAGTCCTAACAAATACTCAATATGTAATAGATATTCTAGTTTTATCGTGATTTATATATTGTGATTGAGAAGTCAAATGAGATTATTATAGCCAGTGCTTTGTAAACTGTCCAGTACTACATACAGGAGTAAATAATTCTAAGATGTTATCAATATTATTAATATCGCCTACGCCAGCCATCCAGAGCAAAACAGCCCCAGTATGAGCTGTTGGCATCATAGTCCAGCAGCAGCAGATGCTGTTTACTCTGATTTCAGGATCAGAGATAGCCTTGATCGCTAAGTCAAGCAGTCATTCTGGAAGTGGACTGGCTGGCTCAAATCCAGTTCAAGGCTCATGCTGAAAAATCCACACCGCAGAACTGGGCCCAAAGAATCACCTCAGTGGAGACCAAATGAGCTTCAGAATGAATGATTAGAATTCAATTTGATGTATGTGATGATACACGAATGTAGACCGTCCCCCAGGGAGTGGACATGTCTAAGACACGATTAGGGTTAATCATGTCATTGTGGAGGTGGTGGCCACAGTCAAATGGTCCCCAAGTGTGAGCCATCATATTAGGTGCATTGCACGCATTATCTCATCAATCCTCACTACCACTTCACAAGGGGGCGATGACCGACTCCTTGTTATGAATGAGGAGACGAAGGGTCAGAAAGATTAGATCACAAGCCAAGTATCTCCGAGCAAATAGCAGCGGAGCTAGACCTTGCAAACACCGGCCCACTGCAGGCAACTGCACAGCAGGTGAGAATCTGCGCTGGCTTTAGGATGAGGTTCTGCCGTACACTTGGGGGATTCAGGGAGTGGGGGGAGGAGAATCAAGTGTGAAAAGTGGGGTGCCCCACAAAATTCTGAGCTGACGACCATGACAACTGCTCTAGCAACCATGCTAGACTGTGCGCTAAACTCTTCGTGTTCATTACCCCACTTTGTGCTTGCAACGACCCTCTGAGACAGAGTCTTTGTGGGTACCCATTTTGTAGATAAGAAAGCCGAAGTCTGCAGGGCCTCAGGGTCTTGCCCTAGGAAACATTCGTAGTAATAGGTGGAGCCAGGATTTGAACCTAGGCAGTCTGGCTCCAGAGTTGTTCTAGTTACCATGGCAGCATGTCAAACCACCCTAAACTTAGTGGTATAAAACACTAATAATTTTCACATGCTCATGTATTTTGTGGGTCAGGGAATTAGACAGGGCTGGGATAGCTTGTTTCTGTTCCATGATACCTGGGGCCTCAGCTGGGAGGACTCGAATAGCTGGGAGCTGGACCTGCGGGGCTGGAGGGTCCACTTCCAAGGTGGCAACTTTACTTTTCTAAAGAAGTGGGCTGGTTGACTCAAAGGCTGGGCTCAGCTGGGACTGACAATCAGAGCACCTGCTCATGGTTTCTCCATGTGACCTGGACTTCTTAGAGTATGGAAGCTGTGTTCCGAGAGGGAGTTTTTCAAGAGACTCAACCAGAAACTGCAGACCTCCTTTTATGACCTAACCTTGGGAGTCACATGGCCTCACTTACGCCGTCCTCTACTGGTCAGAACAGTCACACGCCCACCCAGATTCAAGGGGATGGGATATCATGTATACCAGGCTCTAGGCTAGCGCGAGGGATTGAGACAACAGTAAGACAAATCCTTGCCCTTGAGTAGCTCCTCGTTAATGTGGGGAAAACAATGATGTAAAAAAAGAGTTACAAGACAGCATGCCTGGCGCTCCTGAGGCCTCTGTGCGGTGCCGTGGGCATGGGATTCATCCCTGGAGCACGTGGTCGCTGCACTCACAGCCCGACTGCTCTTTCCCGATAGCCAGCAACGCAGTATTCTTGGAGTTACTCATGCCCAACCCTCCGCAGTCTGTGCTCAGTCAGGTTAAGCTGAACATTCCCAAGAGTAAATTCTCCTGCGATAAGCAGGGTGTTTCCTTCCAGTTGTACCAGAAAAGCCAGCAGAGTGACTGGCCAGATAACATCCTAGCAAACCACTTCCCAACCCTTGTCAAAACTGGTTGGTGCAGAAACAGGCAGCAGCAAATGCCGCTGGCGTGTGAAACGCCTGCCTGGGGGGTGGGGGGGAGGGGAAGAACCTCTTTTCAAGGGCATGGAAATCATTTGTGGCCTTTAAGGCACAAGGAGGACTAGAGGGCAGGACCAGCTTTGTTGCAACCAATACAATGGAATCATTTGCCATCCTGCCTGGCTCTTCCATTTGTGCCTTTATTTCTTCATCCCGCAAGTGTTTATGGAGTGCCGATTATGTGCTAGGCATGGTCCTAAACCCTGGAGATACAGCAGTGAACAAAGCAGAGCTGACCTCTGCCCTTAGGAGCTTATAGTCTCGTGGTCTGTACTTATTCCAGGGCACTGCGTGGTGGGTTTGGGTACAGGCTCTAGAGTCAAAATACTTGAATCAAGTTCCTCCTCAACCACTTACTAGCCAGGGGACCTCACATGAGTCACTCTGCCTCTTACTTGCTCCCTCTGAACTTGTTTCTGCATCACTACACTGGGGATAATAATAGTATTATCCATGTACGGTTGTTTAAATGAGATTTGGATTTGCAAATGTAGCTGCTGGTGGTGATGGTGGCGGCAGCTTCCTCTTCCATTCTGGACTCACTGTAAGCTCCCCCAGGGAAAGGCCTGTTCTCTGCTCCCCTGTGTGTCTCTCGGGTCTACTTTGAGCTGCCCGTGGAGGTGGCACTCTATAAATACCTACTGAGTAGTTAGGCTGAACCTTGAAATTCACTGCCACTGTGAAGGTCATTTAGGATAGTCCTGGCTAGAGCATATCTAGCAAAACTTCAAATTCTCCTAGAAAAAAAACATCCATTTGAAATCTCTGAAGTGTGGCTTAGTGCACACTGATCTTAGGCTCAAACAGTCCTGAATTTGCATTAAAACTCCTCTTCCATGTGTTAGCATCTCACCTGGGGCAAGTTGTTTAATCTCTCTTGGCCTGGTTTCCTTGTCTGCAGTAAGGGGACTGGTTCATTTGGGGGCTGTTAGGATGTGAAATGATGCATGGAAAGCACCTTACTCGGGGCCAGGCAGACGGGTGGTTTTAATAAAGGAAGACAAGAGATACAGACCTAACATCTCCATCGGCGCAGAGCTCCAGCTATCGGGGTGAAGGAGTCTGTGCAAAGTGAAGCTCCCACTCCGACGTAACACAGTAATGAGAAAGCACTGTTTAGAATCAACTCCCTGGGCCTCCCTTCCTCTTCCTGCACTCGGAGGGCTACACGGAATGGCTGCAAAAATAAAAGCAACTATAGAACATTTTCTGGAGTTAATTGGCATTTATTGAGCACCTACGAACTTTCAGATGCCATTCTAAGAACTTTCCATGGTTCATTGAAGTCTCATGATATCCCTGCAAAGTAGAGACTGCTGTCAACCCCCTTACACAGATGAGGAAACTGAGGTATGGAGAGGTGAAGAGATTTGTCAAAGTTCATTCGAGGAATCTGTAGGGAGCTGGACAAACTCAGACGTTTCTCTCCAGAGCGTCTCCTTAACCACTTCACTTACTGGGGACTCAAGTAATCATTCTTAAGCTCTTTTGTTGCAAGACACGGGCCTCCTTGGGATGAGATGGAAGTGGTGGCCCCAACCCCCAGGAAAGTGCCTGGAACATTCTCCAAAGCTGAGCCTTTTCCAAATGTGAGACCCTGAGTCACAGCCAAAGGGACATCACCTTTATATGTTCCTCCCCTCCCCCCAGCCCCCACCCCGGAGAATGAAGCATAACTTCTTAGAACATACACACATACAATATTGCACGCAATTTCAAGAGATTCAGGGACTCCCCCTCCCACCGAAGCCAGCCTGTCCCGCTCACACACACACAGACAGGAATCTTCCAGGCAAGAACCAGGAAGCAGTTTCCCAACAGAGCGAGGAAGCCTGCTTTAACTCTGAGCTATAATTCTGAAATTAACATGCCACTTCCTTGAACACGGCCTACTTGCTTTCTTTGAGTCGTCAATTAAACATCCCCCTAACATTACAGTTTGCGGTTAGGAAGCCTTTGGGTCCCTTAGTCCCAATCTTTTTTACCGAGGAGGGAGGCAGGCAAGAAGGGAAGGGGCACGGAGCACTCTGCATCCGCATGTGCCTTCTTGGGTGTCCACAGAAACCTGGTGAGGGAGACGATGTTTACCCCATTTCACAGATGAAGAAACTGAGGCTGAAAGGGACGCCATCACTCGCCCAGGATCTCCCAGCCTGTAGATAATCTCAAAGAACACTGACACCAAAACACATCACTTTCTACTATGCCACTGAATGAAGGAATAAAATTAGCATTTGAGACTGTGTGTTACGGAAGTATGGGCTGTATAGCTTTAAGTTGAATATGTTTACTGCCAAGTTCTCCAAATTGAGGACATTTGTCGCTGGAGTCACAGAAGCCCAGAGCTGGGTGCATTTTTGAAGGTCATTTAGACCAGAGCTGCTCGGACTTTCTGTGCGTGGCAATCACCTGAGGACCTTGTTGAGTTGCAAGTTCTGATTCTGGAGGTCTGGAGGGGGACCTGGGATCCCGCATTTCTAGCAAGTCCCGGGTGAGACCCGTGCTGCCACACCGTGAATAGCCAGGGGCTGGCCCGTCCCCTTGCCTTGCCCTAGACGACTTTCGCACAACTGAGCAGGAAGTGCAGCTATCTGAGCGCCGTCCGAGGAGAAACGTGGTTCTCAGCGGGAGGGATGGTGGGGCCCACCCACAGGGCGGGGCCGAGTGGACCTGAGCCACCAGCAGAGACGAAGCATCATTTAACACTGGACATAAAGCTGTGCTCACGGAGGGAGCCGGCCAGGGAAAGGAGGACATTATCGGCCACAGGAAGATGCTGAGAGAGAGCCGCTATCCACCGGTATCAAGTCGTTATGGGAGTCTTCTCTGAAAAACATTTTCACAAGAAATCAAGAATCAACAAAAATAACATTAATCAACAAAAATAACATTATCTCCAAGTTCTCCTTCATTAACCTGGAAATGGGGATGTAATCACCGCTTTCTTGCTCGCAGGAGTCCAGCCTGCAGAAGGGCGGCCCGCCCCTCCCCAGCCGTGCCGGCTGCCCGCCTGCTCTCCAGAGCTCCAGGCTCCTTCTGCTCGTGGACCCTGGCACCTGCTGAGCTGCCGAGAACATCCTGCTCCTCGCCGCCTGGCCAGCTCCTCCCATCACTTGAGGTCTCCTTAATGGTCCCCACTTCCCCAGGAGGTATTCTCTGATTCCTGCTAAGCCAGGTCCCCCTTCTAGACTCTGTCACTGCACCCTTTGTTTTCCTTCATAGAATCGACGCAGTGGTAACCGTATATGTCTGTGTTTGATCACTGGCTTCATGCCGTCTCCTGCACTAGCAGGTTGTCGGAATTACGTCTCTTTTCTTCACTGCCGTATCCCCAGGGCCCAGCATTTTGCCCTGGTAGGTGCTCGAGGATACTTTTGCAAAGCCCGGCCCCCTCAGCCACTCTCCGTAACACTCATCGCTATCTGAAATAGTTACATGGATGTATTATATACGGATCGGTGACTACAGGATTCTCATCTTCAGAACCATGACATTCGGGGCCCGACAGGTCTTTGTCACGGGAGGCCATCCCGTATGTCGCAGGATGTTTAGTGGTACCTCTGGCCTCTAGAACCAGATGCCAGAAGCATTCCCCCCACAAATAAGACAATCGATAAAGTCTCCAGACATTGCCAAATGTCTTCTAAGGGACAAAATCGCCCGCAGTTGAGAACCACTGAAAAAATATTTACATATGTACATACACACACATAAACATGCACATGCTTAAGTATATACATGTGCATGTACACTTATACATACATGAGTATCGTGAGTGTGTGTTTATTTGTTCATTATGAGCTCCACGGAGACAGGGACTGTGCCTGTTTTGTTCACGGCTAGATTTCCAACACTTACAACCATGCCTAGTTCCCAGTAGGTGCTCATAAATACTTGTTAAATGAATAAGTAAGCCAGCACCACCACCCTCTGTGCGTGGCTGTGAGGATTAAACGAGATTATTTATTTATTTATTGCACTTAGCACAGCCCTTGGTATTAGTGGATGATCAATAAATACTAATTCCCCTTTTCTCCTCTCCTTCTCTATTTCCTCACCCCTCCCTCTTAACTGCCGAAGACCTCTTTTATTATTTTACCTCCCCATGAGCCCCATGTTTCAAAAGACGTTTTTCCTAAACTGATTAAATGATCATTTATTCTTTTCCCCCTGTGCGATGAAGCAAAGACATGGCTAGCCGTGCAGTGGCATCGACGTCCCCATGAAGAACCATGTTTCCAGATGTGCCGTGGGCTACCACTGCGATCCTAGAAATTCTTACGATATCGACAACCCGTTAGACCTCTGACTGTTATAAGCAAGCTGGCATTACCACTGCGCTTATGGAATTCCAGCCCCAAAGAAACTTAACATTTCTAGTTTGTCTGCCTAGGTACTATTTTGGAGTAAAATAGTGATTTCGATTAAGCGTTTTTTAAATTCTGGGGGTAAAAAAACCTCATAGCCCTCCCTGTAATTTTCCACCTCCCCCCCACCCAGTTGCCATGAGGAACCCCGGTCTGGGAACCGTCAGCCCCACCGTGGTGTTTCTCGTGCTGTCCTGCTCCAGGGGAACCCGGAGGAGGCATTTTTCAAGATGCAGCTACTTGATCACTTTCCTTCCCTGCTCTCGGTAATGAGCTTTTGGGCCTAATTAGAATGAAATGTGTTGTTTCCCTTCCTTCCTTCTCTGTCTCCGTAATGATCTTTATCGTTAGGATGGATTAATTTCTCATGCCCCTCTCTCTTATGATGGCTCCATCGAGCTGTGTGTGTGTGTGTGTGTGTGTGTGTGTGTGTGTGTGTGTGTGTCTGAGGCTGTTTGCTGTGAGGATGGGGATCGTTAAGGGAACCTCGATGGCACTGGGAATAAATAAAAAAGAAAAGGAAAGAAGTGACAGTGAATGAAAATGGCACCAAATGAGCCGCTCTCGATGATAATTGAGAACAGGGAAACACACGGCAGCACCATTTGTCCTTCCTCATCGCTGTTGCTTAATGAGAAAGGGAAATTAAGGGATTGGGGACATTTCTGTCATCCTCCATCTCGGGCAGCACTATTGTGAAGTCCA
>CAUYSK010126382.1:0-19041 GCA_963575035.1 Avahi laniger | reverse complement strand
TTCTGCCTCAGCCTCCCAAGTAGCTGGGACTACAGGCATGAGCCACCATGCCTGGCTAATTTTTTCTATATATTTTTAGTTGTCTGATTAATTTCTTTCTATTTTTGGTAGAGACGGGGTCTCGCTCTTGCTCAGGCTGGTCTCGAACTCCTGAGCTCAAATAATCCGCCCGTCTCGGTCTCCCCGAGTGCTAGGATTACAGGCGTGAGCCACCATGCCCAGCCTAGGTTTTTTTTTTTTTTTTTTAAATATGGTTTTATTATACACCCTACCTGGAGTACGAATATCACGTTGAAACTTGCATGTAAGTTGTCCTTCGTTTTGTTTGGAACTTTATCGTCTCCTAATCCACAGTTGCGTAAAATCACATCACCCATGGCAATGCTGTTCACACAGTAATTGAGTCACCAAGACACCCTCTCTATACTGGTCTGCATTTGTAGCTTTCCCAGTCATGGTAATTGTATGGAGTCTTATGAATCTCCTAAGTTAGCCCTTATTTCAAAATGTCAAATATAAAGGAACAAGTGACAGCACTGTTCAATTAAATATTATCTACTCTTAAATGCAGACTTACCTGTTGTAAGTTCATGCATCTACCAACTTCATGTACAATTTTATTATCTTGACTTTCACTTATAAAGTCATGGCACTATATTGCTATGTAAAAAAAAATTCTATGTGTAGGCAGGTGCACAAGAATTTGCTTTCAGGAAAACAAAAGGGAGTTACAAAAACTGTTTGTTATAAACAGGGCTGTTGGATCTGGTTGGTTTGTGACTTACTGATCTATAAGCAACAAAACCTGTAGGGAAACAGTAGCTCTGTAGCTCTCAGACAAGCCTTACAAAGGCCTAGTGTGACTTAGAGAGGGCAAGAAGCACTAATCAACTTGTTAGGGTCCAGTCCTGATGGGGATTGAAGCCAGACCTAGAACAACAAGGTGAGAGGGCTGGGCTGGGCTTAGCCACTCACAGAGCTCAGACTGGAATTTTATTTGAGCACACGCTGGATGTGGATGGAGGGGGTTAGACTAGTAATTCTTGAGTGCCTACCGTGGGTCAAGCTCCATTTGTGTTGGGTACACACGTCCATCTCTTGCAATTGCCACAACAGTCTAAGGTAGATGTTATTAACCCTTGTTTTACAACTGAGAAAGCCCAGGCTCCAACAGTTAAAATAACTTGCCAGAGGCCACGTGGTGCTTTCTGGGTAGAGGCCTATTTTTCTGCCTTCAAAGCTGTTCTATCATCATGGGCTCCCACTGGTTTCCTTCTGCCAAAGGAAGTTTGTATTTATTTCTTTTTAGATAAGCAGTTGCTCCCTGTTTTTGATGTTTTGCTGGGAGTGATCGTGCTCTCTGGATAGCAGTGGGAGGCTTCCTTGGGAAATAACACTAGGTCCTCTGAGGGCTCAGCCACTCTGACTTTGATTGAATTGGGACCTGAGACATGCACCTGGTCAAGACCAGGGGCTCAGTCAAGCCATTACAACTCCGTGACTCACTGCCCCTTGCTTCTCTGTCCAGTGTGGCAATGTCTGAGTGCTTGCTCCCTGCTGTGGGTGTTCTGTCTCGCTGGCCCTTAGCCTCTCCTTCCCCTGGAGGCCAGCTCTGTTGTGATCAACCCAGCCTGCAGCTGGAGCTGTTTGCTGGTTTCCTGCCCCTCCTTGGGCATTCTGGGCTCCATGAATTGTTTGCTGGCTTCCTGCAGGGGGCTTTCCTGTGGGCCATTCCTTTCTAGGAGGGGCTTGGAGACTGCACACCTCCTAAGATCTGCCTACAGCCCTGTCCTGAGGTGAGCCTCCCAAGACACTCAGCAAGGGGTTTCAGGAACAGAAAAGGAGGCCGGGGTGTTGGGAGTGTGCTCCTGCTTTTTAGAGTGGGGAGTGTGTGCTCATGCAGGAAGGAGGGTGTCACTAACTTGGACATGGATGGCTGCCATTTTCAGCAGAACCAGATTTGCTGGCACGAATTGTTTTAACAATGCAGATGCAAGCGCTGCAGAAAGATCCTCCCAGCCTAAATTAAAGAAGCCACAGAGGGGAAAAAAAATCCCAGACCATCTTTCTCCACACTACCCTCCCACCCGCAAGTCCTCTGTCATCAGCAGGAATTTCAGCACCTTGCTGGGTCCCCTAGCCATTTCCAACCCCTCCTGATCTTTGGTTATCCTGGAAGGTGCCATGATGGTACCAAAGGACAACATGGGGAACATTAGTTCATTCCCTCCCCCCATCCGCATCCATTTTCTTCATCGACTTCCTTAAACCATCCCAAACAAACACACAACCTTAATAAAAACATTGTGCTCTCTGGCTGGGTGTGGCAGTGCATACCTGCAGTGCTAGCTACTTAGGAGGCTGAGGCAGGAGAATTGCTTGAGCCCAGGTGTTCGAAGCTGCAGTGAGCTATGATAACGCCTGTGAGTAGCTACTGCACTCTAGCCTGGGCAATGCAGGGAGACTCTGTCTCTAAAAAAAAAAAAAAGAGCCCATCCCCCACCACCAAAAAAAAAAAAAGAAAGAAACCATTGTGCCTTCTCTGTATACAGGTGTCTAGGGAATTACTCCTCAAGCTTTATTGTGCATGTATTAATATATCACCTGAGGATCGTGTTAAAATGTAGATTCTGATTCAGGGGATCTGGAGCAGGGCTCCAAGAACCTGTGTTTCTAACAAGCTCCCAAGTGATGTCAATGCTGCTCTCAGGAAACCGCACTTTGAGGATGGAAGCTCCACAGAACCCCTCCTCTGCCTCCACCAGCCAGCCAAGTGCCTCCTGATGTTCTGCGGTCAGAGGGAGTATGGGGAGGAGGGCAGCCTGAATCTCTCTCTCTCTCTCTCCCCGCTCCCCACCCCCCCAACACACACACATATCCCACAGCCTCATAGACTCAGAGTTGCACACCCAGACCCATGTTCTAGTCTGGGCTCGGCTGTGAAAAGCAGAAGTTGCATCCTTCTTTGGGCCTCAGTTTCTTCATGTGCATTCTCTGGGCTTGAGCTGGCAAATAGCTGACTGCCCCTCTGGCTCTCACATTCTTCTATTCTAATTAAACAACAAGCATATTTGAGACCATCTCTAGCAAGTCTGAAGCCTCGGCTTCCCATCCAAACTCCACCCCATTCTGCTTGTGTGTCTTTGGGAGGATCATTACTTTCTCTGGTCTTAGTGCCCTTGTTTACAAGTTGGGAGATGATGAGAGTTACCTGACCGGGGCAAATGAGGACATACATAGAGCCTGTATGCAAAGGTACAGGCAAAGTAACGAGCAGTTGATATGGTTGAATTGGATTGTGCATCTGGGAAGAATTAACAGACTGCACGCTGTGTATCAGAGTGCTGGGAGGAATCAGATGTGACCCTGCCCTCCAGTCATCTGGGTGCACAGATTCTAGATTAAAGGATGGGAGGTGGCAACTAAGAAGGAGTGTGTGTGTGCAGTTCCCAGGATCTGAAGAATTAAAGGAGACAGGGAATGTAGAGGGCATGCCTAAAACCTTAAAGTATTAATAACTCTTGATAAGTAGGCATTGGCAGGAGGCTCTAGAACATTTTCTGACCCTTCAACACTGAGAAAGCATGTTTGCTGGGGAACAGCAGTGAGGGTGGCCAGGATATGGGGGTATCAGTGCCTGATTCAGGGGCTCCGGATCGTAGAGATGTCTGGGAGTTCTGATGGGGAGGTGAGGAAGTCCAAAGGAAGTTTGATTCCTTCAGGGCCTTAACCATCCTGGCCAGGAAATTGGGAAGTGCTGATGGAGTGTGCAGAGGAGGGCAGCTTGGTAACAAGGAATCTCATCTCAAAAGCACTAGATGAGGATAACCATGGTATTTGTGATGATGCCCTAATTCTAGTGCCATGACAACATTTTGCAACGGGTAGAACTGGGTACCCTCATTAGCGTCACTTTTGTTTGAAAGATTTCATGATTCCATCTGGGTGTCACTTAAAAAATATATTGAAAAAATACCGTATGCAGGTCACTGATCAGTCACCACGCTGCCTTCTGCTTCTACCAAATCAGTGCTGTGACAACGTGGCAAGTCATGGAAAACCTGAGATTTAGTGTTTTCATCTGGAAATGAAGGGTGACCTTTGAGATCCCGGTGGGCCGTTTCACTTGAATAATGGAGAATTCCCAACATTGCTCGTGAAAATAAAGTAGTAGTGGTAACATTTTCGCCCAGCACCTGCAGTTTCTGCTCGTGTTTTGGGGGCGGGGTGTGGAGGAGAGGATGTGGATGGTATTTTCATTAAGTGAGTTTTCATATCCCCTTCCTTCAGGCTCCACGGACCTCGATGGAAAAATCAAGCTTCCGATCCAGGAAAGAGCGAAGGGGCAAATAAATCTTAAGGGTCTCCCAATAAAATCTCAAATCCCGCCTCTGGAGACCCATCTCGGTGGTTGTTTTAGATCAATTTGTGCAATGATCTGCAGGCCGACTCTCTCAGAGGCTCCAAGTGACCGAATGTGACCAGAAAGTTGGGTTTGTAAAAGGTAATCTGAAAGAGAAGTTGGTGACTTAACGCAGACAGCGGCCCAACACCAGACGGGATGACACATTTAGAGGGTCCTGGGTGCCGCCCCCTGCCTGGCCAGTAGGCGGCGCGCATGCGCCATGGGGCCCGGTCGGGGCGTGCGCGCGGCCGGTGGCAGCGGGGTCGCGCACGCTGGGGTTCGGGAGCCAGGCCGGCGCCGCCGGAGCCATTTCCGGGAGGGGCGGGGCCGCCGGCGGCCGGGCCTCCAATCTCGGCGGCGGCAGGAGGAACCCGAGCCCGGCGGCTGGAGAGTAAGTCGCGCGCGGAGGAAGGGACGCGGGAGGTGGAGCCTGGCCGGAGAGGCAGAGTGCCTGAGGGAAGGAGCAGGGAACTGGTTCTGGCGGGAGGAGGTGGAAGGGCTGCCGCGGGCTCCGGAGGAACGGGAGGGTCGGAGCTGGGGAGCGGAGGAGAAGAAGGGTCCAGGACCGGGAGGGTCGGGGGTCGGCGTCCCGGGGCGAGGTGAGGGCGAGGGCGAGGCGGGGTCGGGGGCGAGCAGATGCGGCCGGCGGCTGCGGCCTGGGGCGGGTTAGGGCTGAGGGAGCGGGCGCCTCGCCCGAGATCGGAGGAGAGCGAGGCTCGCGAGTGCACGGAGGGAGGGCGCGGGGCCGAGCGGGAGGCGGGTCTGGAAGCCCACTCCCGCGGCGGGGTCGGAGTGGGCTCGGTCAGCCAGGATTTGCTGATCCTTCGGACGCGAGGGCAGGGTCCTGAGGAGGGAGCGGTGAAGACGAGAGCGAGGCCAGTCTCTTTCGAAAGGGAGTCCGGTGGAGGCTGGACCCGGGTTAGGTTGAATGGGCTGCGCTGGAGGCTCGGACCCTGCTCTGGGGAGGGCCGGGCGTTCCCCCCAGTATCTCCCGGGGTGGAATGCTTTGTGGGAGTCTGGGTCTGGATTCGTTTCATCAGCTGTGGGAGGGATACCTGGTTGCAGCCAGATTCTGATTCGCTGGGTTGGGTTGTAGTGGTAGCTGCGAGTGAAATCTGAGCCTTCAAAAGAGGGACAGAACCATAACTTGGCTGCTCTGGCAAACCGAGGCGGGCCGGCGAGACAGTTTAAAGCGTTAGAAGTAAACAAATCTGGTTACCTTTCACAGACACTGAAGAAGGGGAGCGCTGAAGGGACGGCTGGAAGAGGAAGATGCCTAGTACAGACCTTCTGACGCTGGTGAGTTTTTTCCAGACATCCTCCTGGCTAGATGGCACTTGTCCCCTAAGTTTTATTTTTAGTCCAAAGATCAGAATGAGTAGATTTCATCTCTGATGCTTGCTTTTGGTACCTTTGCATGTCTGCCACCTTTTATTTTGCATTAATGATCAGGATGATTAAATGACTGAATTAAATATATGAATACAGTATATGTAGGACTTAAACATTATTGAAGAATCCTTTTCAAAATATTTTTTGTTTTTCCAAACTCTGTTGTTAGGGCTAGAGTGCAGTGGTGTCATCATAGCACACTGCAGCCTGAAACTCCCTGCCTGCCTCAGGCAATCCTCCTGCCTCAGCCTCTGGAGTAGCTAGGACTACATACACAGTCTTGTGCCACCTCACCTGGCTTTCTTTTTCAAAATTCTTGCAGTTGGTTTTGATCTCTCCTTTCCCATACTACCAGAGCAATTTTAAAACCTCTATTATTATGTTTTATCAGGGTCTTTATTAAATGCTTGTCTCCCAGACTAGAGTATGGTTCCCTGGAAGGCAAATGTCATGTCTTATTTGTTTAGAGATGAATAAACACCTATCATGGTGCTCTGAATATTGAAAAGAACGAACCTAAGGGAAAGAAAAAATAACCTCAGTGCAGTGTAACATTTCACAGAGTCTCAGAATCAGAAATAATCTTAGAAATCATATGCTGCCACTTCTTATGTTGTACACACATGTTTTTTAAAATGTTTCTATACATGAATATCCAGTCACACATCCTTTCTGCTAGTGGAATAAGATGAACAAAAGCTAGGAAACCGGGGGCAAGGGCAACATATGTAACCTAAACATCTGTACCCCTGTAATTTGCTGAAATAAAAAAAAAAAGCTAGGAAACAATGCAGGGTAGACTCAGGAATAATAATTTAACTCTGTTAGCTAACATTGAGCATATGTTACATGTTAGGTGCAGGAACAGATACTCCACATACTCAATTGTCACAAAAACCCTTTGGAAAATATGCTAGTATCTTCCTTTTATAGATAAAAAACTAGACTTACAGAAGGTAACCACAGCAATTAAGTGGTGGAGCCCTCCCTCTTATCTACTTTGTGACACTGCCTCTGGCAAGGGACAGAGGTTGCTGACCATTGCAATTGATGAGACAGGATTTGTATGGAGCAGGAGGGGTGGTGGGGTAGCCCCTCACCTAAGGTGCACTCTGAAGTGGGGGAAGGAAATCGTTTGTCTTCTAGTATAGTCTTGTCTGAAAATATATGTTTTATTATAAAATGTTCTTGTTTGTTTTCCCTTCATTTAGAGAATTATATTGAAATTTTAAAAAAAATTGTAGCTATAATGTGATGTTTTAATTTCACTTCAGAATAATGTTTTAATTTCACTTCAAAATAGTAAAAGGGCATTACAAGGTATTTGTAACAAGAAGAAGGCATTGGCTCATCGAGTTGAAAACCACCTGTGTGGACAGCATGCCACGAGGGAAAACTTGAAGATCACCTGGAGTCTTTTTATAACAAATTTCAGATCCAGACTGAGGAGCTTGGGCTGTCAGCACTCAGTGCATTCCTGCTCTTAATTTGTCCTCATTTGGTTAGAGTATTTAGCTAGCCTTCTTCCCTTTGCGCCTATCTGACATATCATGGACTGTAATACTTTCAACCTAGGTCTCAGAGAGAATAAAATGAGTGCGTATGTTCATCTGCTGAGAGTCGTGATGCTTTCAGAGGGAATTCAAGTCTGAGGATTTTGTAGCCAGCTTTCTCTACTTTGGCAACCATTTGTTTTATCCATGTTGTCCTTCTCAGTGCCAGGGGGGTGGGATCACTTTGCAAGTTGCCAAATACTTGTAGTTTTTAAGGAAAAGGTGCTTTATAAAGCCAAATCTACCCCCTAGGTGGTTTTTCTCTTTTCCCATCCAAAAATGATGAATAAATTAACTGGTATTCATAGATGAATCAAAGTTAGCATGTATGGGCTAGTAGTGCTAATGCGGTTTGAGTGATACTTGTTTATCTAGAGCAGTGTTTCTCAACCAGGGGTGATTTTGCACCACAGGGATATTAGGCAATGTCTAGAGACGTTTTTGGTTGTTACACCTGAAAAGTGCTGCTGGCATCTGGTGGGTAGGTGTCCAACTAACATCCTATGATGCACATAGTCCTCCACAACCAAGAGTTATCTGGCCTAGAACGTCAATAGTGCTGAGGTTGAGAAACCCTGGTCTAAAGTTCATTAACATAGATAATTGGATATCTGTGTAGTCTGTGCTTTCGTATGTGTTGGGGAATGAGTCATTCCTTGCAGTTTTAATGGCTCTCTTGCAGTGTTACTTGGGGTTATTTTGCCCAGGGATCAAGCCCTGCTGCTCTGGAATATGTATTAGGGAATGGATAGCACGCCCTTCTGCAGCAGAGCAAAATTTTTAAGAAATGCTTTGCCTTGCAATATTTCTATGGTCCTCTTTTCTTGTTTTGAAAGCAGCAGGCCTTTCTCAGTTTTGTTTTTTGGGTTCAAAAATCTAATCTTTCCAGGTCTTTGACCTTTGTCATTGACCCCGAATCTTTTTGATGGATGCTTTCTTAATAAATTGAAATACTGACGTTAAAAGCTCATTTCTATTATTTCAACCTTTGTCTTGTTTGTAGGATTAGTTAGAAGAAAGGGAACATTCACTGGGACTGAGAGATAGGACATTTAAAATTTTGTTGATATTTCAGTGACCACTATAGGATGAACACTGCATTTGGCATTCTCCCAATCTTATAAGTGAAAAAATAATTTCTCCAGCCTTCGATCTAATGAAAAGAGGAGTTATAGATAGATAAAATCCAAATCCCAGTATTTGGCTTAGTTTTGCAGTCTATGTCAGGAATTTTAGTAACATTTACCTTCTTAATTAGGTTTTGCCCAATCTAATATTACATACAGTTTGTACACACTGGTGGCAGAGTTGAGAATCAGCCAGGGGTTAAGAATTTTCCATAGAGAATTGATTTGTAGTGAGTCATTCTGTATGTGTAAATATAGGGAACCCAATTACCATGCTGTGGGGTGAGGGGAGCCATCTGGGAGGATGGAATAGTGAAGAATGAAAGTAATTCGTTGGATATGTCAGTCATCTCCTGGCACACTTCAGCAGTGCGATTGAGGAGATCTAGGGCCTATTTACAAAGGCTGAGCAGGGCTAAGGAAAACCAACAGGAGATGGTGAAACATCTTAGGGCTCGCCACAGGGGAGCTGTTATTACTCTTAGGCCTGAGAGGGCAAAGGTGGGAGTGGTTTCTGGAACACTGGGGAGAGTTCCGCTGAAGCAGAGGGTACCCTGTAGGAATGTAGCCACTGCCCACCAGTGGCCAGCAGGAAGGGAATCAAAAGGAACAAATACCTCAAACTCTTTTTCCATCCTCTCATCTCCTGCTGGAGCCTTCCCTTAGTCCAGCCCAACTAGAGACTGGAGGTTAAGGAAGTCTGGTTGATTTAATTCATAGAGGGCAGCCTCCTGAGACACATTGCAGAGTTGGGGAAGGTTGGATGGAGGATCTGGAGGAGAGAGGGAGAATACCCGGCAATGCAAAGCTGAGGTCAGGTTAGTTTTAAAAGGCACAAGCGAAGAGAGCATTCAAGCAGAATCTTGAAGACGGATAGGGTATTGATTGTTATAGAAAAGGAGTGTTCTCACTGATACAATAACAGAAGGATACATTCAGAGGCAGAGTTGCCACAGCTTTGGCAAGCCCAGAACTGCTTTGTTCCAGTAGTTGCCTTAGAATCTTAATTGCTCGAAGGGCAGTTAGCAGCCCTGTAGTCTAGCTTTCTTGCTGCCTAGGAATCCCTTCCACAATGCCCTGTGAGGAGTGCATGCTGAATACCTTCTCAGGGAGTTCTTTCACTGTTGGACCACTGGAAGTCCAACAGTGGTCCAAGTAGAAGTAGAAAGGTCCAAGTCCAAGTAGAAAGTTTTTCATTTGTCCAAATCAATGAATGGATCAGTGAGAATTAGGTTTGACTGTATGTAATGGAAAAACTAAAGTAAGAGAGATTTTTAAAAGATGTAAATGTATTTCTTTCTTTCTTTTTTTGAGGCAAGGTCTCACTCTGTTGCCCAGACTAGAGTACAATGGTGTCCCCGTATAATAGCTCACAGCAACCTCAAACTCCCAGACTCAAGTGATCCTCCTGCCTCAGCCTCCCGAGTAGGTGGGACTGCAGGTACGGTGCCACCACACCTAGCTAATTTTTCTTTTCTTTAGAGATGGGATCTCGCTCTGTTGCCTAGGCTGGTCTCAAACTCCTGGCCTTAAGCAGTTCTCCTGTCTTGGCTTCCCAAAGAGCTAGGATTAGATGACAGGTATAAGCCACCAGACCCTTCCATATTTCTTTAAGAGAAATGTGGAGTAGACAGTTCCTGACCACCTATCAGGTTCATGTTTCATTCAGCAGGAAGAGGGAAGGGAAGAAAAAGGGCTTGCCTTCCTTTTTAATTAAAATGCTTTTGAAATTTATTATATATACAGAAGAGTATATAAAGCACATATCTACATTTTAAAGCATCATAATAATGAAAACAACCATACCAGGTTAGGAAATAGAATATTTACCCCCAAACCCATATGCCCTATCCTGTTACAGACATCCCCTTCCCTTTCCTCTGGGGATAAGCACTATCCTGATTTTTAGAATAGTTATTCCCTTGCTGTTTCCCCCCCCTCCAATAGTGTTACCACCTATGTATGCATCTCTAAGTTTAGTTTTGTTTTTTAACTTGATGTAAATGGATTTACATCTTTACATTTATATCTTTTTTTTCGTGATTTTCCTTTGTTGCACAGTATTTGTGAGATTCGTCCTTGTTGCATGTAGTTTAGTTCATTCATTTTCATCGCTGTATAGTAGTTCATTGTATTACTAAACTGCAATTTATTTATCCGTTTTACTTATAAGAGACATTTGGGTTGTTTCCAATTCAGGGCTTTTTTGAACATTAGCATTACACAATTTCTTGTATATAACAACTGATCACAGGTGCAAGAGTTTTTCTGGGATTTATACCTAGGAGTGGAATTTCTGGATTGTAGAGGGCATATATCCTTAACCTCACCAGACACTGCCAAACTGTTCTAAAGAGGCCTATACAATTTACACTACAATCAACAGTATGTGGAAGTTCTTGTTTCTACCCAACTTGACAGACATGATACTTATAAGGCTTTTTGTATTTTGCAGTCTGGTAGGTGGGTAAATCTAATAGTGGTTTCCATATGCATTCTCTGATTACTAATGAGGTTAAGTATCCTTTTAAATGTTCAGTGACCATTAACATCCTGTTTTGTGGCTGCCTCTTCAAGTCATATGCCTCATCAATTTTTTATCGTTTCTCCTTGTTCTGTTAGATTGTGTTGTATATTTGCTGAGGTTTTGTTACGAGGTGCATACAGATTTAAAATTGTTACATCTTGTCCAATAAGTTGAGCTTTTTATCTAAAGCTTGTTAACTTAATATAATGTAGCTACTTTAGCTTTTCGTCATGAAATAGGCAAACCACAGATGTTTGCTGAATGAATGAATTGCCTGTGGTGTAGGCAGACACTGCAGAACAGTCCTCCTAGTCCATTATTCTGGCACAGTCATGTATACATCAGTGATTTGTTCTGTTTTACTATGAAGTGAATAAATCACTTTTTTTTAGTAAATCACTTTTGAATTAAAAAAATCATAGGGGCTTTCTTTTTTGAGGTATAATTTGCATACAGTAAAGGGCACAAATCTTAATTGTACAGGTCAATAAATTTTTACATATGGGTACACTGTGCTCACTACCTAGATCAAGATATAAGAAATTTCCAGCATTCCAGCAAGCTTCTCATGTTCTTTCCCAGTTGATACATGCCAAAGGTAATCATTCTTTTCACCATAGATTGGTTTTGCTGATTTCGAACTTTATATAAGTGGAAGCATACCCTATATTCTCTTTTGTGAGTGGCCTCTTTGCTCAACATTGTGTCTGTGAGATTCAGCCATGCTCTTATGTAGCAATAGTTTTTCTCTTATTGCTGTGTAGTCACATAATACAATGTTTAAATAGATTTCAATTGATTTATTCATTCTGTAGTTGGTGAACGTTTATGTTTCTAGTTTTTTGGCTATTACGGTGACACAGCTACATTCTTGAACATATCTTTTGGTAAACATAAAACAAATAAGTCTGGTGTAAGGCAGGAGGATCATTTGAGTCCAGAATTTGAATCCAGCCTGGGTAATTTAGCAAGACCTTGTTTCTAAAAACAAAAGACAAAACATAAATAGAATTGCTGTGTCGTAATGTGTACTGCCAAACAGTTTTCCAAAGTGGTTGTACCAATTTATACTCCTGTAGGGTTTTCATAATAGATAACTTGTGGATTTAGCTTTGGGCAGCAAATGTTAAATTTCTTTTATCTGCACACTGCACATTGGCAAGAGCACTGAGATCTCTTTCCGGAAGCTGCGTAGGCACTTTGAAAATATGAAATGCCCTTCCTTTTCAGTCATTTCCCCAGAGAGTAAAGCCTACTGCATTCTTGTTTCTCTCTAGTCTATAAATATTGATAAACATTTGATGGAAACAAAGTTTGGTTCTTTTTGAGTATTAAAAGGGCCCTGTTAAAGGCAGAATTTAGTTATAAAACAACATTTATAGTAGTTAATTCCGAGGCTAAAATCATAATCCTCTGTAACTCTTCAGAATCTAAGTAGCTGTTGTGATTTATTTACACTTTATGCTTAGTATTGGGAGACTGTTTTCTCTGGAGGCTTTCTCTGAAGGATTTAAGTTCATTCTTTTGAACTGCATTTTGGCAGGTGGGTCTAAAAAGGAATAGATCAATCCTGTATTGAGTTCCAGTCTTAATGGCACAGAGTCTTTGAGACAATTAAGGCAAATAGAAAATTCTGTTTTCAAACCACGGGAAAGGGATTTAGGGCAAATATGAGAATGCCAGGGTGGGCCTGCTTCTTGTCTGGCTATTGGGCTAGGGTAGAAGAAAACCTAGGACTATATTATATAGCTCTTTTTGAAATTATTTTCAAATGCCTTCCTAAGAGTCATCATCATAGCAGTCAACAGCAGTCTATTTGGATGACTGAAGAAAACATGTAAGTTTATGGTCTGTAAACACAGTAGGTAACTGATTTAATCTTGTTCTGTAGGTAGGTAAGAGAGCATTGCAACCTTCTGACTGATTTAGTAGATTGTTGAAGGTTAAGAGTTGACTTAACATCTCTCTTACAAAACTGAGGAGCAGCTCATTACAAGATGTATTTGATGTATATTACATCATTACAAGATGTATTTTATTTCTACCGTCTGTAAGAAAATACAGTATAGGCATGGAAATCAAGCAACTTACAGCCTCTCCCATCTCCTTTGTGACTTCGCTTGGACTTTGGGAAGGTTGCTTTTCCTTGCTATTTACTCAAGAGAAAAGGAAAATACATTTATCATCACAGAATTAAGATTCGCTAAATAATAAATGTTCATTATCTGAATTAATTTTCTGTTACTTTGTCTCATTTAATATTCACAACACCCCTGTGAGAGGATAGTGTTATCTTTTTCCCTTGGAAACTTTTTGTTAAATTATAGCAATGCCGTCTATAATATTTTTGCAAATGGGCAAAATCCAGTTGCATAGAGGTTCAGTGAAGTGCCACAGGTCACACAGCTTTCAAGTGAGAGCTAAAATTAGAGTCAAAGCTTTTGATTACCACTCTAGACTTTCTAGGACGCCACAGCTGCCTTTCTGTAGACACATTAACATGACTCTCAGAGAAACCACAGGAGTAGCCATGATGTGTCAGTTAATGGGAATTCTCAAAGGTGACGGTCCTTTTCTGATATCTGGGTAGTTGTTGTAGTATATGCTTAGGAATTGCCAAAGGAAAAACAGTGTTTTTTTTAACGCTTTCATCATTTTACTAGTTAGTAATTCTGTTTATAAATTCTTTAATGATACACCTTTAGACAAGTTATTCTTAGATATTTATGGTTGCTTTCATTTGGAATCCAGAGCTTTACTCTCTAATTCTGGAATTGAAGTTGCTGCTATCTTTGGCCCATTTAGAAGCTTTTTCAGAAGGCTTTTTTTTTTTTCTTTTTTGTTAAAGCCTGTGAATCCAAAGAATCTTAGATGATTAGTCTTAGCTGAGAGAACATTTTGGTGAACACAAATGGAAATGGAATTGCTGGGTCATGATGCATTTTTAAGTGTACAACACATTGTTTTTTTGTATATTAAGAATTGCGCAGGCATCATCACCACAATGAATTTTAGAACATTTTCCAAAGAAACACAGTACTCAGCAGTCACTTCCTTATTTCCTTCCAATCTTTAGTTCTAGACAACTCTCAGTCTTCTCTCTATAGATTTGCTTAGGAGAGTAAATAAAATCATACAATACATGATCTTTCATGATTGACTTTTTTCACTTATAAAATTTTCAAGGTTCATCCCTGGTGTTGCATGGATCAGAACTGCACTTTTTATTGCAGTTATAGGGTCTTTCCTACAGAATCTTAAGTAATGGATATAACCAATAGTGTCTCTTTTGTTCTCGCCTATGGTAGATGTAGGGATCTTGGGTTTACTTCACATATAATAGGACCCTTTGTAATGAATGCTAAGACTACTTCTATGATTCATTGTAGAGCAGAGATTATTAACTGAGCAATATGGACCCCCATGACTGGCTTTTTTGAACTCTTTGACTCTTTGTAATTATTTATGAAATTTTATCTTTGCAAGCATTTTCGGGGTTGGGGGGAGTTTGGGGAATTGTGAAGATCTCTAGCTTTTGTTAAAAATTAATTTTCACAGAATAAAATCCTGACTCTTGTACAGATATAAAACAAACACATGTTAAAGATCATAATGAGGAAACCAGGCAGCTATTATAACTGGTTCAAAGGAGAAGTCCAAAGAACAGACACATGTATAGATCAGGAATATTGAAATTAATGTACAAGTGGAGGCAAAACTACTTTCTTTCCTGGGGGAGGAAAGTCAGTCGAACTTTTATTGGACCTCACAGAATTTTACATATTTATAGATGAAGATTAGTTTGCATTGCTATCTACTTTTAGAATTGTAAACAGCTTCCTTAGAATCAGAATCAGGTTACCTGGAGGGGTGTCCTAGATAATGTGTAATTTTCCATTGGAAGCATACATTTCCCTCTGCACTTTAAACATATTATCAAAAAGGCTGAAACGCTTCCAAATATTAATTTTGTTTTTTTTTTTTTTTTGAGACAGAGTCTGGCTCTGTTGCCCTGGCTAGAGTGCCATGGCGTCAGCCTAGCTCACAGCAACCTCAAACTCCTGGGCTCTAGTGATCCTCCTGCCTCAGCCTGGCAAGTAGCTGGGACTACGGGCATGCATCACCATGCCCGGCTAATTTTTTCTATATATATATTTTTAGTTGTCCAGATAATTTCTTTCTATTTTTCAGTAGAGACGGAGTCTCGCTCTTGCTCAGGCTGGTCTCGAACTCCTGAGCTCAAACAATTCACGCGCCTTGGCCTCCCAGAGTGCTAGGATTACAGGCGTGAGCCACCGCACCCCGCCCAAATATTAATTTTAAATTAAATTTGCTCAACTGTTTACTTCGGTTTTTAAAAGCAGCTCCGTGGTGATTTCGAAGGTAGACTTTCCAAAGGGTGTTTATATAGGTTAAGGATCAGTCAGAGACCCAGGCATAAACAGGTCCTTGTTTTATTCTTTATGTTAGAAATCTCCAGAGAAGTAGCTTTTGCAATTTATTTAAGCTGAGTTGCCAGCCGTAGGAAGGGAGGTCAAACATGCCTAAGTATGCCCTGTTCCTTTTGGAGTTATTTTTTGTAACAGTAAGATACAAAATCATTAATAAGCCTAAGGACATGTAAGACAAAGGTTAAACCACACCTACAGGTCATCAGTTTACTTAACAGATCACTTAAGTCTTGGAATATGTACGGTATACATCCAATGGCTTGTCTCTGATTAACAGACTTCCTTAACTTAAAACATTCCAAGACTTTAGACAAAGCTTCATTTCTTTAACCAATTACAAATCAAAGAATCTTTAACCCATCCATAATCTGTAATCCCCCGCTTTGAATGTCCTGCCTTTTTGGGCCAAACCAGTGGACGCCTACTTAAGCGTAATTCCTGTCTCCCTAAAATGTATAAAACCAAACTGTAACCTAACCATGGCAAGACCACTTGCTCAACACTTTTTGGGTGTGGCTCTCTGGGCCATGATTGCATATATTCTGCTCAGGATAAACCTCTTTAAATTATTTTACAGAGTTTGGGTTCTTTTCTGTTGGCAGGTTATACTTGTCAGCATATATTCAATAATTCTCATCTCTTATAGCAGTGTGACTATTGTAGGGAAAGGATTTCTACAAATGGTTATAAATTTGGAAAGTCTAGGTGTCTTAACTCTGTGACAATGATAGATAATCCTATTATCATAGTAAGATTAAGTATGAGAAGGGAGAAGCTCAGATAACTTCTTCCCCAATTGTGATATGCTTAGGGAAGTCAAGACTTCTCCTTTCTGTGTGAGGAATATGGAATTATTTGACTAGATCTTATTATCCAAGAAATTCTTATTTCTAGTCTTCAGAGGATGATGATCTTCATTTATACTTTGAAATACCTTTGTGCATGTGCACAGTAAATTATTTAGCTAGTTATTGTCAGAGACTCTGGAAGTTCATAGCAAATTTAGCAACATACCGTGTACAAATTTGCACATAAGTTTTCTTTCCTTACCTCCTTGCCTTATTCTGAGAGTGTATTTGCCTACAAAACCTATATTTGCTCTTATCTGTATCCCTCAGCATGTTCCTCTGCTTATTAGACTTAGGTTTATGTGTTTTACTTTTCTATGTTAATCTCCCCCTCGTACTTTCTTTTAATGTATGTCAGAAAAGAGGTGCTCAGAATTGTTACGTGGCAGAATCAGCATCTGTCTTTATGTGATGCCTTGTCCCACAAGTAAATAAAATAAAATGACTATTTAGCAATGCTGAGGGCTGTCATCTTTAATGAGCTTAGAAGCTTTGATTTTCTGTGAATGCACTCCTCATGATTTGGGAACATTTCATGTACGTCTCCTTTTTGTGGCCAGGATTGTTTTGTACCTCAGGAATGGAAAGGTGCTTTGCCTGAATACTCCAGTGCTAAGTCTAGAGCAGTTAGACTTCGTAATGCTGTTGAATAGTACTAAACATGCATATCTGACTCTTGACAAGGTGTGGCTGGAAAGGAAAATGTGCAGTGTTGAGCTTTTGAAATGAACTTCTTAAAATCTGGATCGCTTGACTCATACAGTGGAATTTTGAGCAAAGTATGTGGTTTTCTCTTTATCTCCTAAGAAATGATGATTCAGTCTCAATTCTGTATCACAGTCACTACTGGTTACTTGGAATGGCTGTTTGGTCTTGTTGCTCAATTCTTACTTCTTCTTTAATGACCCAAGGGAGTTTTCCCTTTGGGGTTGTGATCTAGTTTTGGTGATAAACTTTAGTGCCTTTTGAGGCTCTAAGGACAATAGTGTTTTCTTACCTTTTTACTTTGCACTTTGAAGTTCTGCAGAATGTGATATGAAAGAGAATCAGATTCAATTAGCTTTGTTTTCTGTTTTTAGGGCAGAAATCAAGTAAGAATAAATACACTAACCCTTTGGGTCTCTCTGTATTTTAACTTCACTCCCTAACCTGAGTCTCAGTCCTTCATACCCTTTGATCTTAAGACTCTAAAGCAGTGGGTGAACTGGATAAAACCAGTTTTTCTTTTCCTCAACAGCCCATTCCTGCTTTATAGCTCAGATTTCTGGTTCTTCTGGAAAAAATATTGGGTGCAGCTATATTAGAGGTGAAGGAAGGAAGAGGAAAACAAATACTTTGTTCTTTGCAGGATTACAGGGTGGAAAATTTTGATTTTCATTAATGTTTGGCCAAAGAATAAGCATTAACCAAGAACAATTAGTTGATCTCTAGTGGATTGACATGACTGGGCCCTGACTTTAACGCTTCCCAGGAAAGCTTGGTGGATACCTTTTTCCCCCTGCCTGAATGCTGGGTAGCCAGTAAGTTTGGTGTCTAGGTCTCAGTAGTATGTTAAGTCAGCTATTGGGCAATTCTTTTATAAAAGAAGGGGATGGGAAGAGAAGAAGTTTTTAACCAGGGATGCCTATCAGAATCACCTGGGGGGAGGTTTTACGAAATACACATTTCTGGGCTCCATCCTGTACCAAATGAACTTCTGAGTGGGGTGTTCTGGAACATGATCCTTGGGTGATGTTGATGTACCCGACTGGTTTAATGGCAAGAGTATTGAACAAGAACTTAGATTCTCTTTGCCTTTAGTTTGACCCCAGGGAAGGCACATTTTGGTATTAGTCTTTGTGCCTCAGTTTCTTCATCATTGAAATGGGGTTGGACAAGGTGCTCTCTAAGGCTCCTTCAAACAGTAACATTTTGTGATTTTGAAGACAACTCTATAAAGTACTTTTCAAAATAATTTCTTTCAGTCTTTCTTTTGGAAGCAGATTAAGTAATATGAGTGTAAGTCTCTAGCTGAGAGAAGAATGAAGTTTGCAGTTTGAGAAAGTCACTTAATAGCAATCCTCATCCTAAAAATGCTTAGCCTTTGTGGGACATTTTCAGGTAATTTGGCAGTGTTGTCTATGTTAGTTGGGAGAGTAGTGATTAATCACTTCTATGAGAACTGTCTGTTTAGAACCTGTTGATTTTATGATTTGTACCACTGATAGTTTGGTTCTGAAAAACTGGGCAATGGAAAATATAGAAAAAACAATGTATTTTGAGCCAGAAGATTTGAATCCTGGCTCTGCCAGTTCTGAGCTGTGCGATCTTCGGGCCTCAGTGTCTTCCTTTGTGAAGGATGCATTCAGCTCTGATGGCCTGTGATGTGGCATATCTTGTGAGTTTGTCACAGGAGTGCTCTTGTGTGCAGTCTGGTTACAGATAACCAGCCATTCTCCTCTGCACATTCAGTCCACTGCCACTGTGTCTCGTTAAGCTTGAACGGGAGAGATGTGGGAGATGGGAGGCAGAAACATCCTGGGAGCTTACAGAACAAAACCGTCAAAAGTATGTACAGGGCCGGGCGCGGTGGCTCATGCCTGTGATCCTAGCACTCTGGGAGGCCGAGGCGGGCAGATTGTTTGAGCTCAGGAGTTTGAGACCAGCCTGAGCAAGAGCGAGACCCCATCTCTACCAAAAATAGAAAGAAATTAATTGGACAGCTGAAAATATATAAAAAAAAATTAGCTGGGCATGGT
>CAUYSK010126381.1:0-109649 GCA_963575035.1 Avahi laniger | reverse complement strand
ATAATACTATATATTGTGGCCTTTTAGAATAGTGCTGTTCAAAGCTTGCAAAGCTGGCCGGGGGCGGTGGCTCATGCCCATAATCCTAGCACTCTGGGAGGCTGAGGAGGGAGGATTGCTTGAGCTCAGGAGTTCGAGACCGGCCCGAGCAAGAGTGAGACCCCCGTCTCTACTAAATATAGAAAAAAAATTAGCAGGGTAACTAAAAATAAAAAAACAGCAGGGCGTGGTGGCTCATACCTGTAATCCCAGCTACTCAGGAGGCTGAGGCAGGAGGATTGCTTGAGCTCAAATATTTGAGATTGCTGTGAGCTAGACTGACACCTATAGCCTGGGCGACAGAGTAAAACTCTGTCTCAAAAAAAAAAAAAAAGACCAGCCCTCAAATTTGAACTGAAGACCAACTTCAAAAATCATGCCAATCCCTGATTACATTAAGATGACCTGTGATAACTAGTGCTTCTAATCTAGTTGCCTACAGAAAACATAATCCCTTTAAAATGTACCTACGATAATCCAGAACCTCAAATTACCTCTCAAATTTTTTATATATAATGCCCAGCATTTAATCAAAAATAGCCAGGAATAACAGAGGATAAGACATTAGCAAAACTCAAGATAATCAATGAAGTGTAGAAATGGACCAGGAAGCATCCAGAATTTGAAGTTATCAGAAACAAACCTCATGTGGCTGTAATTAATTGGTTCAAGAAATACAACAGAATTTCAGCAGAGAAGGAGAAAATATAAAAAGTGTTTAAAATAGAAATCCTAAAACTTAAAAAAAAATGAAAATTATGAACACAATAGATCAGTTTAAGAGGAGTTTAAATTCAAATGAAGAAAAATTAGTGAACTGGGAGATGGAATGGAGGAAAATATACACACCAAGTCACAGGAAGACAATGGTTGGAAATAGAGAAGGAATGTAAAAGTTAACTAGGATGTGATTTTTAAAATCTAGCATATTTTTAATTAGCAATCCTAGAAGGAAAGGAGAAGAGAGAGTGGGGCAGAAGTACTATTTGAAAAGATAAAAGAAATTTTAAAAAACTTAAACAGCATTTTAATTCCCCAAAATAATAAAAACAAACACCACCATGTTTGCACATTGCATCAAACTAACGAAAAATAAAGGCAGAAAAATCTGAAAGCATTCAGAAAAAAAAAAATCTTCAAAGGAGCAACATTAAGACTGATAACCAACTTTATAACAGAAACAATGGAAGCCAGGAAACAAAGGAATGGCATGTTAAAATAGCTGCCAAACTAGAATTCCATACCCAGCGAAAACATCCTTCAAAAAATGAAGGAGAAATAAAGAGCTTTAAAGACAAACAACACTGAGAAACTCACTATCGGCTGAAATTTTTAAAAGGGTATTCTAATGAAAAATCCGTCCACAAAGAAAACCAGGTGCAGACAATATGCCAGTGAATTCTTCCACACATTTAAGAAATAACACTAATCCTACACAGTATCTTCCAAACCACAGGAAAAGAGGGAATAAAATCAGAGTTACGTACCACATTAACAGAAAAAAAGAAGAAAAGTCATCTGCTCATTAACATTTAGAGAAACTTTTTAAGATAGAAATAAATTAAACAATATGCTGTATTCATGATTGGAATATTCAATATCGAAAGATGTCAGTTCTCCTCTAATAGATCTGTGCAATTGATGCTAAAAATCACATAGGTGCTGACACACAGCTTGTGTGGACCTCGAGGGAAGTATGCTGACTTTAAAAACAAAAGCCAACTTCAAAAGGTTACATTTAAAATTTAAAAGGAATCATATAGAAGTTGGTTTCATTCTTGAAGTAATGAAGTTATAAAGACAGAAAACAGATTAACGGTTGCCTGGGATTCGTGTTAGGAGGTTTGGGAGATAGCCAGTGCAACATGGCAAGAAAAAGCAACTAAAGGGTAAGAATTGGGAAGGAAGAAGTAAATCTGCAATTATTTACAGATAACATGATTAGATGCATAAAAAGTTAACAAAAACAGGTAAAGTACTAAGGCTAATGAAAGAATTCATCAAGGTCACTATAAAAAAACTCAGTTGGGCCGGGTGCAGTGGCTCATGCCTGTAATCCTAGCACTCTGGGAGGCCAAGGCAGGAGGAGTGCTTGAGATTGGGAGTTCGAGACCAGCCTGAGAAAGAGTGAGACCCTATTTCTACAAAAAGTAGAAAAAATTAGCCAGGTGTGGTGGTGCACACCTGTGGCCCCAGCTACTGGGGAGGCTGAGGTGCGAGGCTCGCTTGAGCCGAGGAGTTTGAGGTTGCAGTGAGCTGTGATGACGCTGTTGCTCTCTAGCCTGGACAACAGATCGAGAACTTGTCTCAAAAAAAAAAAAAAATCAATTGTATTTCTGTACGCCAACAACAAACACCATGAAAATAAAATTTTTCTCAAATAACTGTTTAGCCTGACTAGCCTGGGCTGTGGGACAAAGTACCACAGACCGTGTAGCTTAAACGACAGAAATTTAGTGTCTCGCAGTTCTAGGGGTGAGAAGGCCAAGATCAAGGGAGGGTTGGTGCCTTCTGAGGGCTGCCAGGGAGAGTCTGCTCCAGGCCTCTTGTCCAACTTCCAGTGGTTGCTGCTAATCTGCCACGTTCCGTGGCCAGTAGAAGCATCACCCCAATCTGCCTTCGTGTTCACTGTGGCGTTCTCACCGTGTGCACATTTCTCCTTCTTACGCTATGAGGACAGTCATTGGATCACAGGCCCGCCCTACTCCTGTGACCTCATCTTAACTAATTACACCTGCAACAACCTTATTTTCAAACAGAAGCACACTCTGAGGTACAGGGGGCCAGGACTCCAATAAATGAATTGTCGGGGGACACAAGGCAAGCACCACGGTGAGGGGAGGATCGGGACAGCCCCTCCACGAGCACAGCCCAGACTTTCAACAGACTGCTTTTATGACATAAATTCCACGACCCCTAGCAGAGTTAGAGAAAGTGTTACAAGACCTTGGGAATCGACAACAGGTGGCTTTTCTCTGGGAAATCCCCGGCTCTGGAAACAAATTAGGATGTTTACAAAGCATGTCCCACGACGTTCTCCACGTGTTACATGACAAGTGCCCAGACCCGTGGACACTGTCAGTTCTTTCCCAAAGCCTCAGTCTGTGAGGCCAAAGGCGCGGGCTGGGCCTCTTTGGGGCAAGCCGCCGAGCCTCCTTCTTCATCTGCCAACTGGGAGAATAAAGAGACCTCACAGATACAGGGAAGTACCTCTCGGAGCAGCTCCAGCGCTTGCACCCACCTGGCTTCAGAGGGGCACACGGGCTCCCCAACTCCCCATCCCTGCTGCCCCTGAAGACCCCACACCAAGGCCTTCCCATGGCAAGTGGTTGTCAGCTGGTCACCACAGGGGACAGGCAAGGCCCCCTCCTTGACCAGGAGGGGCTCAAGACCCTTGGAGCCTCCATGACTGGGCATCCTGACACTCCCTGTGCCACTGTCCAGCACTAAACTCCCCCTGTCCAGAAGCTTCCTGGGGACCCACCCTCAGCTCTGATCTCTGGCGTCTGCCCCTGACTCCCTCAAGACAAAGGGCATGCTGACCCCTTTCTCACAAAGGTCCTTCTTTCCAGCCTGTGACACCCTTCCAGTACACTTTGAGGTTCCCCTGAGTCTCACAAGGGATTCTTGAGAGGGAAGGGGTCACTGATTTTACCAGAAGTAGGACCCACACGAGGAGAATCACATGCAACAGGATAGCACAATACTTGTTGGGCAAATGTGCTTTCCTACGTTCTGGACTCTGTCCTTCCGACGGCTCACAAGGAAGTTATCACTGGGCCTGAGAGGGACCCTCCTCCCAGTACACAGCTCCCATCTTGCCCACCCAAGCCCAGAACCTGTTGAGAGTTAGATGGGGGGGTCAACCAACGAGAAATTAATATATCAGCATAATTGAGAAATGGGGCTTGTATCTGCGGACAGATGGTCTCCTGTTCCCACGGCCCAGATTGGAGCAGTCTCCCAGCTACATGAGGGTCAGGGTCTGGAGAGGTGGAAGAGGTTCAGCTAAGCACCCCTAACTTCTCTCAAACTTGTCCATCATGTGAGTTGCTGGGTGGGGGGGCAGGAGCAGGGGCAGAAAGAGAAGCCAGCGTGAGACTTCAGGGGTGCTGGGAAAAGGGGACCTCGCCTGCCCTCTGCCAACCTGCAGATGTCATTAGCTCTGCTTTTCCTGTGGGCCAACTGAGGATCAGAGACAGCAAGAACTTTGTTCAAGGTCACACAGGCGGTTGGGATGAATCCAGTGCTCTTTCCACCCTGCCTAAAATGAAGTTATGGGAAGTAATTGCCCCTGCCCTCCACGTGTGAGCAAGGACCCAGCCAAATGCCTTTTCACCCCCTCATGATCCAACCAACCCTCAGAGCACATGCAGTGCCTTGTGGCCTGGGACAATGTCCTGATGTTCCCTGGGGGAGCCACCACCCTTCACGCCCACTGTCACAACATGCTTGACATGGCTCAAGGCAGACCAACAACAAGTCCTTCCTGGCCTTTTTGCTGGAATTATTGGGAATGATAAGTGTTTTTTTTTTTTTTTTACCCCCTGTGGGGCAAATTAAGGATCTATCTATGTCATGTACAGATAGGATAAAATGGAGATAGCAACACCTTCTTCACTGGTCATCCTGGAGATAAAACAGGTCATATAGATAAAGTGCCCAGAGCAGAACATTAGTAAATACTGACTGTTCTTCTTCTTGTTGATTGTCAAATGACGATAGGAATGAATGGAAAGCATCCATAAACCATCCAAGTCGGCAGAGGTGGGTTTGCCACGGAGCCAACATAGCTCAAGCTTCGGAGCCCTCGCCCACACCGCCTTGTCCAACGCCCTGTGTTGGATTCTGTTTGTAACTTTGCTCCTTTTTCACCAAGAAGACAATACTGCACAAAAATTGTATAATAAGCTTCATGTCCCCAAAACTTATACCCCATCCCCTATGTCAGACATGGGATATAAAAGAAATAGAGATTTTTTTTACTCAACAAAATGCAGAGGGCAAACCAAATACTATTTAGCTTCCTTCTTTTTTTTTTTTTTTTCTTGCTACTGCAACAGTGGTATATTTAGCTTCCTTCTAAGGCTGAAGTTTTGTCTGTCTGTGATCCTAATGTAACAAATCATTCTTTCCGGATTGGACTACGACTAGATTCAAGCCTTAAAACAAATTCGAAAGCTTGTCTTTAAAAACAGAAATTTTCATTTTACCCTAAGATAATAAAGCAGAAGCCAGGAAGAAATTCAAAGTGCTTAAATTTCCATTACGGAGTAAGTTCAGGTCTCCCAGGAAAAACCAATGAGCAAGTACCTTTCCCAGGGCGAAAGGAAAGGAAGGCTGGCCCGGCAGCTCCCCAGGGGGGGAAGCCACAGCCAACAGCCAAAAAGCAAGTCACTAGAGAAGAACCCAGATCGGGCAGGGAGGGACAGGCTCACAGAGGACTCTGCATTAGCTTCTTAACCCCAGCCTACCTGGGGAGCAGGGAAGAGCTGTGCAACAGAGATAAATAAATAGCAAATTCACGGCATACAGAGGAAGATTATGTGTGAAAGCCTGCTTTTCCTGGTGGGAATTTCCTAAGGCAACAGGAAGTTATGATACTGTCTTCAGCCAGCCAGTCAGTCAGTCAATCAATAAACTTTCCATGTGTTTCGTTTGAGGCACCAGGCTGGGCCCTGGAGATGGAGAGAACAGCTGAGGATTGCGCTTGACGTGAATATAAAAGGTCTGTGCAATGGCTGAGGCCGTGACAGATGGACAGCACAGACCTCTGGAAGGGGACACTAAACAGGAGTGTCTGCCTAGCCCAGGTGCCATCTGTAATGACGCCTAACATCTTTAACTTGGGCGTCGTGCAGATGACAAAGGGCGTGTTGAGAATGCCAAGAACAACAGCTCTGAAATGGGGCCGCCCTCCTCCCAGCTGGAAGGAGGTGCTGTGACTTCCTCCATCAGCATCGGCTCCCTTCACACAGGAGAGTAGGTAAAGATGTATTTTTCTGGGCCAGGCCTCCTGCCTTGACTGTAGGCCTTGGGCGTGGTCCGCGTGTCCTGTTTCTTCAGCCATCCCTGTGGAAGGCTTCGCTCCCTTCTAAGGGTCTGCAGTGCGTGGGGTCACAAGGGCCCCGCTGACGGGGCGGGCTGCACGCCCTGCAAGCCTGGTCTGTCCAGCCTGCACCTGAATGCTCCTATTATGTCATCTTCCCTGGAGGGCACAGAGCCATGACCTCCCCCAGCAGCAGCCATGGGCATTCTGTGCCACCCCCTCATGCCCAATGCTCTGCGGCCACCCACACTTTAAAAGGGTCCCCAGGACAGGAGCCTTAAGTCTTCTTGGAGGGGTCGGGGATGTTTGCAGAGAATGTCCTAGTTGAATTGCATCTTGAGAAAGAAATCCTAACGCCTTCAGCAGACAAAAGAAAAAAAAAAAGCAGTGGGCGGGGGCGGTATTCTAAATAGAAAAAAAAGTGGGGAGGCTTGAGAAAACATGAGAAGGTTGGCAGGTGCTCGCAGGAGGATGAAGCAACACAGGTGAGGCCTGCGAGAGGAGCAGTTGCAGGCAGGACTTGTGAGACCCGGTGCCCAAGGGGACACGGGCTGAGCAGGGAGGAGTGAGGAGGGCACCCAGGAGCCTGGGCTGCCTCATGACAGCTTCCCTCTGTGAAGCAGTGTTTGCATCCAAGTGCAATTCTCGAGTTTGCCATAACATTAGCTGTTGTCATCTGACTGTGCTCATTTGGTGCACTAAGGTACACACATTGCCATTAACACAGCTAAACTCTCATTTTCCTTTTCTTAAGGCTGAGTTTAAAAACACACGGAGAAGGTAGCCCCTTCCATGGGTTAATTTGCAGGGTCCTGAAGTTTCACACTTTGGATCATGTCCACAACTGTCTCCCATAAAAATACAAACACGTGGCCCAGGATCACTGACCTGCTTCTAACCTTGTAGAGTTTATCCCTTCTGAGCTAATCTGGGGACGGGGGGGAAAAGCAAATGGTTCTTCCAGGCAAGGGGCGTGTGGACCGGCCTGGAGTTCATTGAATAGTTTGGTGAATCAACCTGAGGCCACAGCAGGGCAACCCAGGGAGCTGCAAACAGCCAGAGTGACTTGCTTCAGTGCTGGAGGAAGTTCTCACAATTTTATTGTCAGGGCAGCAGCCTAGCTGGAGGCTTGAACGTTTGGGGTTCAGGGTTCAAACCTTTGGGTTTGATAGAGATGAGCTCTGCCTTTTCTAGCAGAGATGGTATCTGGGGCCTCGGGGAGGGATTCCTTTTTATGCAAGAGGCTTGGGAACATGGCCTTTGCCAGGCTGAGAAATGGGCCCAGATAGAAACCTAGGAACGTGCATACAAACTGGCAACTGTTTGCTGATTGCTGCGTGGGTTTGTTTATAAATATCCAGTTCTTTCCAGAAGAACATGAGGCACCTCACAAAATTGACATGTAGTATGTTAATGAAATTTTTTTAAAAGCTGTGAGTTAAACTTAACTCTCTGGCTAAGCTTTAACTCTTAAATTCTCTGGGTTAAGCTTTCAATTTTGCTCCACACTTCCTTGCAGTCAGGGCAAACAGGGACACACCCTAAGTTTTCTAATTCTCATTATGGTAACATCTCACAAAATCCTCCCTCTGGCCTCCTTCCTCACCCCCTCGCTAAGGTCCTCGAAGCTTCAGCAGCATCCGTGGTGTGCCAGGCCTAGGGCAAGGAACGGAGGGCCCTCCTCAAAGGACTGCCAGCCAAGGGTAGTGTTTTTGAAACTCTTAATGACATCCTAATTCACGGGGCATGAAATCAATTGAGTGAGCCACACCCAGCAATTTGCAAAATGGAACAGGATGGAACGCAGCACAGGGCACCATCCTAGTTGGGAAGGGTGGATGGATCCTCCCAAACTGATTTCAGTTTTAGGTTCGGACGTGAGTCCTGGGTTGCAAGCACTGCATGGAGCATGGTCAAAAAAGTTTGAAAAACTGTGGAGGGTGGAGGAGACGGAGCCCACGGGCTGCCTGGGCACCCCTCACACTCCTCATGAGCAATCGTGCCATGGTTTCCACGTGACCACACTAGGTTCGGTTTCTAAAGCAACATCCTCGGACTTTTCTTCTTCATTCCCAACACCACCCTTAGAGAAGTAGACTCTGGCGGGGGGGGGGGGTGTAAAAAATTCCTCTCGACCCAAATGTTGCCGTGTTGTATGTTAACAACACTCTTACCAATTCTGGCGTCCAGATTTCTAGAAAATAAAAACCATTTCAGGTGGCAGGAGAATAAAATGGAGAGAGCTCAGAGGATGGCCCAGTTGAGAGCAGACGTGGCCCCGGGGCAGGCGTCCCTGCAGGACGATGGGTTCACCTGGGCCTCATGTCTGTAGCATGTGGAGTGCCAGCAAAGGGGGGACACGGCTCTCGGCAGAGGAGCCAGAGCATGGGGGCTTGACCTTGACCTCCAAGAGAGGAAGGGGCCTGCTCGCCCTTTCCACTGCCATTTTCTCCAGCACAGCTGGCAGGGAGAAGGGCTGTGGAGTTTGCAAACTCTAAGCTTTTTCTAAAAGCACAAGTATCCTGCTATGAGTAAATAATTCCATGGCTTCAGAGCAAAGCAAATGCCACAGGCTTGGTGCTGGGAACACCCTTAGTCTGTCTTCCAGAAGGGTACCTAGGGTCTGGGGAGCACATTTCAGGAGGCAGAAGTGAGAAAGTGCCACCTGGGGTTGATTTGCAGGGACCCGTGAGCCCTGAGCCCTCAGGCCTGGCTGGTTCTTCCCAGGAGGACAGGGAGCCAGTCAGTGAGGGGCCTGCAGCCCCCAGCCGGGGTGTGCAACAGTGGCCAGAGGGCTCCCTCTCAACAGAAAGGGGCTCAGCTGACATCTCCCGGCCAGACAGCAGCCAGTCACCAACAGCAGCATTGCAACAGCATGGTATTGTTAAGACCAAGGATTTAGAGCTCTAGGATAGACGGCCAGCTTTGAATCCTGACTGGGACCTCAGCTATGTGACCTTGGGCAGATTACTTCACCTCTCTGTGTCTGTTTCCTCATCTGTAAAATGGGGGTGATAATACAGGTCTGTAATTCCTTGTTTACAATTCTAAAATCCAAAACGTTTTGCAGAAATGATATATAAATACATGCATACATATGTATACCCAGATGTTCTTTGACTTACCTGAGACTTATATCCTTTTAAACCCATCATAAGTTAAAAATATCGTAGGTTGAAAATGTATTTAATATGGCTAACCTACCACTGTGCCCAGAGCACTCACATGGGCTACAGCTGGGCAGAGTCATCCAGCAACACGGTACCTTGCAGAGTGTCACTTATTTACCCTCATGATCGCGTGGCGACTGGGAGCTGCGCCTCGATGCTCTCGCCCAGCACCACAGAGAGTCTCGTACCATGTGTGGCTGGCACAGGAAAAGATCAAAGTTCAAAATTCAAAGTACTATTTCTACTGAATGCATATGGTTTTCACACCATCAAAAAGTTGAAAAATTATTGAGGACCACCTGTTTTGAAAAGACAAAAAATTTAAGGGCAAATAGCCAAATGGGAAAAATTGGCAAAAGGAAGGCAACTCCATTATAGCTGCAGAGATTTCTAGTTGCTTACTCCAATTATCATCCCCCAACCCCATTCTCTTTGGTAACAAAATCCTGATTTTACTCAGGGTAACCATTTGCCTGACTCAAAGACTCAGAGTTTCTCAGCCTCCCTTGCAGCTAGGTATAGCCATGTAAGTTCTGATCCCATATATGCAAGCAGAAGCATCTGGTTTTTCTGCCATATGCAGCTGAACTTAATCCAGTTAACATAGCAATTCACTGAGTAATTGCTGTTTGTCATCCAAATGACAAACACAAAATGGAACTCAAATTTGTTAGTAGTTAGAAAAATCCAAATAAACAATGTATCACTTTGTGCCCATCAAACTGATCAAAAATAAAATGTGTTAATATGTATTGTGGGCAAAGATTCAGGGAAAGAGGTCTCTAATACACTGTTGCTGAAACATGAATTGTTATGACATCTTTGGAAAGCAACCTGGCAGCACCCACAAAATTTAATTACATATATTCTTCCATCCAGCAGTCCCATTCTGGGGACTTTAATTCAGAGTAACAAAAGAATACATGTGTATGTAGGTTATATTTGCATGGATGTTAACTATAGCAATGTTTATATTGGAAAATAGAAAACGAAGTGAATGCCACTGCCAGGGAAATGGTTGGATGAGTTAAGGTTCATTCATACCTTGAGTATCTTCTCAAGGTTGATTCCCAGGAAACAGAACCTAAGACTGAGATTGGTGAACAGCAGGGTTATTGGGAAGTGCTTTGGGAATTACCTGTACAAGAGAGGTCTCTGCCGACTCGTGGAGAATTAGAGCTGAAGAGGCTTTCAGAGTGGACATGAATTGAGCACAAGGCCCTGGTGTGTCCACATTACCAGTCGTTGGCTGTGGTTGTCCCCGGAGTGGGACTTAACCTTGAGTGAAGCAGCCATCAGCAGGTGGCCATTCCCAGAGAGACTCAGCTCTGAGCCACAGAGACCAACAGTCTTGGAGCTGGGGGAGCCTGAGCATGACTCTGTAGTGTCCACTACTGTCCACCCCTGTGCCACTGGGGTCCACTAAATTTGTGTGGTAAGTTAGCTTCTTCTGGAAACAGGTCCTTTAAGATTCTGGCTGGTCTCTGCTCCTAGGGAGCACTAGCTGCTCAGAAGACCCCAGCTGATACACAACAATTTCTTCCTCTAAAACCCATTCCAGATTCCCCCTCAGCCTCAGCCAGCTCCTCTACTGGGCAGATCCCAAAGAGGTCTGAGCCCCTGGTCACCATGCCCTGCTCAGGCCACAGAGGCTGCACTTGGCAGGGAAGTAGTGAGTGATGTCCCCGGGGATCCCTTGGGACCAAAGGCACCATTCCATGCCCCTGATCTAACAGCACCGTGAACCTCTCCACGAGCAGGTTAGGTAATTGGCCTCACATGTCCCTCGTTGGATTAGGCTGAGACTCGACCTGGTTATTGCTTGGGTGGCCCAAGAAGAAGGAGCTAGATCCCAGATGTGAGGGAGGCACACATGGGATCTAAAGGCAGAAGCTTCTACGGGGGATGCCACCCTCTGCAGGCCCCTGGCTCAGAGCAATACGAGGCTTCAAGATTTCCACGTGTGTCCAGCCAGCTCTCTCCACCCCAGAGTCAAGACCCTGACCCTGATGGAGGCAGCTTGCCAAGGTTGAGAATCCAACTTTCTCTGCAGCTCTGTCTGCCTTCAACCAAGTCTAGGGCCTGATTCTCAGTTTTTTCTTCTCATCAGCTGCACAGGATGAGATCCTCTTTCTCTGCTGTCAAAGAGGCTCTCTGGCTTCTGTACTTAGCACTTTTTCACTCTCACCCTTGCACTGTCTGTTTTCAATGCATTCATTGTCCTCAGCAACAGCCATTTGATTCTAAAATCCTTATAATGACTACTTTCTCCGTGGCTGCCCCAAGTCTGGAATACTGCACCCACTGCTGACTTTCTTTCCACCGATACCCCACCTGATACCGACTGAATGTTGGTGTCCTCTCAGAATCCAGGCATCGAAGCCCTCATCCCCACTGTGATGTTATTTGAAGGTGGGGATTTTGGAAGGTGATTCGGTCATGAGGGTGGATCCCCCATAATGGGATTAGTGTCCTTATAAGAAGAGACACAAAAGCGATGATCTCTTTCTCTACCATGTGAGGACACAGCAGGAAGACGGCCATCTGCAAGCCCTCACTAGACACCAGATCAGCTGGTGCCCTGAGCTTGGACTTCCAGCCTTCAGCGCTGTGAGAAATAAATGTCAGTTGTTTAAGTCACCAGTCTACAGTGTTTTGTTATAGCAGCCCAGGCCGGCCAAGATCTGAGAGTTAACCACAGGGGCACACCAGCAGTTATTGGGGAACCACTTCCAGGGACGGGATTTTCATCACTCGGCAGCAGGGGATCCAGCTCCAAAATCTTCTTTTAGGGTCAGCTTCCTGAGACACCGCCTGGCACCCACTGGCATAGGTCAGATTCCAGGAGACACACCTGAGACAGAGGCTTTGGGCAGGACATTTACAGGGGAGTGTTTTCATGGGTAAGGAGCAGGATCTGGCACGTGAGTCAAAGTTCTCAGTCCACAGGGAGGGCCAGAGCTGGAATGGCCTTGAGAGGTGTCCCTAATTGAGGCAAAGTGGGCCATGTCTTTGTGTCCCTTTACCAAGCAGTCATTCAGTGCAGACTGCCCCCAAGCGAGACGGCTCTCTGGGCTGAGGGACATGCCCAAGGAGAGGCTGGGGTGTCTTGGTGGTGGGGGAACAAGTCCCTACTCTGCAGTGGGGGTCTGCATGGCACACCTCAGCATCCACGACAGTTAGGCTGCTGTGAAAGGAACAAGATGGTGGAATTGACATACAGTATTGTCGAGTGAGAAAAACTAGACAAAAAAAAACCCAAAACCTCCCAACGTGTCTGTGTCCCTCTGTGTACATACGTGTTCACACAGACAACCTTTCGTGGCAGCCATCTGACTCACCACAAGGCCACCTCCCTGCACCTCTGCATGCTGGGGCCTGGATGCCTTTTCATCACTTTTGATCTACTCCCTGGTTCTGAAAGCGTGCATCCTTCAGTAGCATCCTAAGAATAGGTACATGGGAGGTCAGTACTGGGGGGTTCCGTGTGTCCCCAACATCTTTATTCCATCTTCTCATTTCATTGATAGTTTGTCTGGATCCAAAAATTCCAGATTGAAAACCATTTCTGTTCTGAATTTTGAAGGCATTGTTCCAATTGTCTTCTGGCTTCCAATGTGACCATGAGCAGTCTGAAGCCATTTTTATTCCCCATTATTTGAGTGTAACCTGGTTTTTACATTGCCCTTTGGAAGCTTGTGAGATAGTCTCTTTGTCACCAGCATTTGAAAATTTCTCCATGATGTGTCTGCATATAGATCTATTTCACCGTTTCAAAATGAATACTCATGTTCTTTATGTGGGAATTTTCTTGAAAAATGTTTTAATGATTTCTTCTCCTCCATTTTCCCTGTCCTTTCTTTATAATACTTCTAGTATTTTGATATTGAACTTCTTGGACTGGCCCCCTAATCTCCTTAACTTTCCTATCTTCTAATTCTGATTTTTGCTTTACTTTCTGAAAGATTTTCTCAACTTTCTGTTCTAAGCTGTTTAGTGTTTATTATTACTACTGTCGTGTTTATGATTCTCAAGAGCTCTTATTTGTTTGCTTATTTGTTTCTGCTTTTTAAATAGCATCCTGTCCTTATTTCACGGATTTGGGTTTGTTTTATCTTTCTTCCTTTCTCTCTTTTTTTCAGGTTTTATTCTCCATATATAATCTGTTTCACTCAAGTTGCTTTTTCTCTGTGTGTTCTGATCACTATCATTCATGTCAGAGGCTTTCTTCAAATGTCTGTTAATTGATGATTGCTCATGTTTAAGGTAAAAGACCAAAAGCTGCTTGGAGGAGTCAAGCACGTGGTGGCTTGTAGACATTGAATTTCACTGCAGGGCAGGTTTCTCAGTCTTGGCACTACTGACATTTTGAACTGGACAATTCTTTGTTGGGGTGCAGGTGAGGGTATTCCTATGCAATGCAGGATGTTTAGCAGCATCCATAGATACCAGTGGCACACAAATACACAGACACACTCCAGTCTGTGTCTCCAGACATCTCCAAACGTCCCCTGGTGAGCAAAATCATCCCAGGTAAGCACCCCTGCTGTGGAGTGATTTGGCTTGGCCAGTCATTAGGAAATCCCAGATGTCAGGATCTTCAGGTCTTTCTCTTGGAATGTCCCTCCCTCCCTCTCTCTCTTCCCCCCTCCCTCCTTTCCTTCTCTCTTTCCTTCCCCTTTCAGTATAGATTCGCTTTCTTTTAAAACCAGCCAAAGCTAGTTCCCCACTCTCTCCGCTGTCATAAGAGTCAGTCATCTGAGATGCTGAACCTCCCCCTGATAGAGTGAGTACGGGTCACTCCCAGGGCATGCATTAGGATATAATCTGTTCTGGCTCAGATTCTGATCCTGGGGTGATGATAGCTGCAAAGAGGAAAGCCAGAGACAAACCTTTAAGCATCTTGGCTGAGAACAGCCAGATGGACTGCAAACCCAAGCGTGGGCACTTGCACTGCAGATTGCTCAAGAATTGGAAAGTTGAGTCCCTTATTTCTCATTTTAAAATGTTAAAGTGCTGAATCTATTGGAGGTTTTCCCTCAGTCATAAGCATTGGAAAGGGAAGAATGAAGGGGGCTGTTTTCCCTCCCCCAAATTCCAATGGATACCCCAGCTTTCCGACCCTATAACTGGCTGACCAACACCACTGAGCCATTCACACCCAGAGCAAATAAAAGCTGTGTCTACTCAACACATCAAATCTAAATGAAGCCTAGAAAATATTGGTGTTCCAAATGTTTCCCTTAATGGGACTACAGCAAAAAAATCATTCATCAATGTCCTGTCACTTCCCTCCTGTAGGACAAGATTGGAGTCCACAGGGTGCAGTGGCAACGCAGTCTTGGGCAATGTATTATTAGAGACACGGCAGCCCCTCAGTCAACGATGGGCTCCACTAGGGCTTGAGGAGCCACCGTTCACTGTTATTGCATTCATTAGTCAAATATATTCCAATTAATTAAATAAACATTGTGTTGAGCCCCTTCTGAGTTCTAAGCACTGAGAATAACAAGATGTTTTCAGTCTGGTATTGAGCACGTACTATGCGTTTATGGACACATCAGCTTGACGTCTGTTTTAAGGCAAGAACAGTCTAGCTCAGGACCTTGAACCTGCTCATGTGTGTAATCAATGCTTCCACAACTATAATCAATGCAATTTCACAGGTTTGTGCCCCAATCTACATTAACACAAAGCTTCAACCAAAGAGTCCCTCTAGGTGGCAAACCCTGGAGGTCCCATGGGGCACCCTGGGAGCCTTCTCTGCCAGATGCTCGGCTGGGGAATGCAGGGCTCCTCCTTCACCTCCTCTTGCCACCCATGGCCTTCCATCTCCCTCGTTTCCTAGCCCCTGGCTTCATGCACTGCATCTAACCACTGCTCTGGCCCCAGTCTGGGTGACCCGTTCACCCAGCTGCTCTCTGAAATATGAGTGGGTGCAGCTTCCACCTAGACCTCCCCTCCCCCAGGACCAGTGCCCCTGACTCCTCAGCTGACTTCCAGGACTCTCCACCTGCGCGGCAGTCCTGCTGCTCCTGCGCCCCATGACCTGTGGGGGAATGGAGGGCGCCCAGTGCCAGAGCCTCAGTCAAGGGATCCTGGCTGGAGTGGCCGGGAAGGCAGGCCTGAGGAGGCAAAAGGGGTCTCTTTGGCACAACCCCTGTCTCCTTTCATCCCCACACCAGCTGTCATGGTCCCAGTCCCTGCCAAGCTGCCACCCTCCTGGCCAAGCATGGGCCTGCTGCGAATGGCTGGGTATTTGCCTACTACCCAGGGCCCTTCAGAGAATAAGGGACCACGGCAAATGACGTCTCTGAACAGTGGGATCTCAGGCACCTGCAGGGCAATCCCAGAGGAGCATTGTCTAGTAGAAATGTATAAAGTGAACTACAGATATAAGTTTACATTTTCTAGTAGCCACATTAAAAAAAAAGTTAAAAGAAACAAGTGGAATTAATTTTAATAATATTTTCTGTAACCTATCTAAAATGTCAATTTAGCATGTAAGTAATATAATATACCAAGTATAAATGAGTTATTTTATATTCTTTCTTTTGTACTAAGCCTCTTAAAACCAATGTGCAGTTGGTACTTACAGCACATCTCAATTTGACTAGCCACGTTCCAAGGGCTCAATGGCCCCGTATGGTGAGTAGCTACCTTCTTGGGCTATTCAGCTCTAGAGAGGGGTGGCTGGCCCCACAGCCCCACATTTCACCATGTGGTCAACATCCTACCTCACTTACTTGTAGGACTTGACTAGAGCATGCAGAGCTTTTCAAAAATATGCTGCTGTAAACTCTTCTTCCATTTCGCCTTTATTAAAATTGTAGTAAAATACATATAAGATATATCACCTTAACATTTTTAAGTGTCCAGTTCTGTGGGATTAAGTACATTCACATTGTACAACCATCACCACCATCCATTTCCAGAACTTTTTCATCTTCCAACCTGAGACTCTGCACCTGCTAAACACTAAGACCCCTCTCTTCCCTCTCCCCAGGCTGCTTTCCGTCTCTACAGTTTGAATGACTCCAGGTACCTCGTACAAGTGGAACCATACAGTATTTATCCTTTGCGATGGGCTTATTTCATGTAGCATAACATCTTCAAGGTTCATCCATGTTGTAGCATGTAGCAGAACTTCCTTCCTTTTTAAGGCTGAATGATATTTCACTGTGTGAACACACCACATTTTGTTTCTCCATTCACCTGCTGATGTATACTTCGGTTGCTTCCACCTCTTGGCTACTGTGAATAACATTGCTATGAACATGGGTGTGCGATATATCTCTTTGAGACTCTACTTTCCATTTTGGGGGAATTTTGGGCAGTATATACCCAGAAATGGGGTTGCTGGATCATACAGTAATTCCATGTTTGATTTTTTTTGAGGAACTCCAACCCCCACTTTTTAACTCAGGCTCATTAAGGTATAATTTACATATAGTAAAATTCACCTTTTTGAGTCTACCATTTGGTGAGTTTTGACCACTACCACAATTGACATTAGACCATTTCTATCATTCCAGAAAGTTTCCTGAGTCTGTTTGCAGATGACTCCTGACTCTCTGTCTGTACCCTGGCCTCAGCCTCTGACAACCACTGATCTGATCTGATTTCTGTGCCTATAGTCTTGCAAATTCCAGAATGTCATATGAAAGGAAGCCATACCATATATAGCTTTTGGCATCTAGTTTCTTTCCCTTAGCATGATGCTCTTGAGATTCACTCACATTGTTGCATTTGTCAGTAGTTCCCTGTTACTCCTGAGTAGGATTCTATCGTGTGAGTGTGCCATAGTGTGCTTACCCACTCACCAGTTGATGTAGGCAATTATGAATAAAGCATCCATAAACATTCTTGTACTCGTCTTTTTGTGAACTTATGTTTTCATTTCTCTTGGGTAAATGCCCAGGAGAGGAATTGTTGGTATGCTTGGCTTTATTAAAAAAACTCCCACAACTTTTACATGTCATTTCAATGGAGCTTTGATGTCTTTAGGTTTGAAAACTTGAGAATTTGAACCCCACCCGGATTCCCTGATTTTCAAGTGCAGTTGTCCCTGGGATACCAGAATCTGCAGATGCTCAAGTCCCTGACATACAATGGTCTAGCATTTGCATATGATCTGTGTACATCTTCCTGTACACTTTAAAACCTGTCTAGATTACTTAAAATTCCTAATATAATGTAAATGCTATAGAAAGGGTAGTTATACTGTATTGTTTAGGAAATAATGACAAGATAAAAGTCTGTACAGACACAACCATCGTGGGCCTAACTACATTTTCAATCCACAGTTGGTTGAACCCACAGACACAGAACTCACAGATACAGAGTGCTAACTGTACTTGGAAGAATGCCCCTTGGCCCCATCTTGGGGACTCGAGTCGCTGGTGACCCACCTGCTTATTTCCCTGAGAAGGACCGAAATACCCCACACAATGTGTTTAGTAAATAAATAACAGATACTTTAAGGAGGAAAAGATTTTCTTACTAAGTAGCCTATACAGCCTCAGAGAAAGCCATAGAGATTTGTAGCACAGTGTCAGCAAAATGAAATAAATCGTTTCAATCTAGGAGAAAATGCAGCAATTTTAGAAATACTTTCCTACTTACTTTGCCATTGTTAATCACTCTGAGTGCTAACAATATAATTAAAGAGAAAAACAGGGTTATACAGATACACAGCACACAAAAGCCAGATCATGCACTTCTAAAAGAGAAGGTAAATCTCTACTAGTCAAATAAGCTACCACCAAGAAAAGTTCAGAAAAATAAAAGGAGAAAGAAAAGCTAGCATGCCAAAGAAATCTTGGGTTCATGTGCCTGGCATTTCCAGCCCCATTAGATCTAAAATAAAATGTGCTCAAAAGAAAAGAAAAAGGTTTCAGAATTTCAGTGTGGAGAAACAAGGAAGAGTGGAAGTACTCTGCAGGGAGGGGAACGCATCCCTCTTCATGAGCCCAGGGTTCAGACCTAAAGGTACTTCCAGCTGCCTTCCATCTCTGGCTGAATGGGGGAGCCCTCTGCTGCTACAACAGGCCTTCCTCTCCTGCCCACCTGGCGGGAGTCAGGAAGGGCAGCAAGGGCCCCACCCTGCAAAGCAAAGCTAATAAGCAGAATTGCTTGTACCCAGCAATCAGTTGGAACTAACTGCTTGTTAGCCAAAATTGGGTTAGGTTTCCCTCCTTCCCCCAGGCCTCTGAATAAATTTTGTCCCACTCTTAGCCTAAGCCAGCAAACAGCCTTTCCTGAGAGGTAGAATATTCTCTACTATGTGATCCACTGCTCTTTTATCCCCCTTCACACCTCATTCTTTCTAGATTTGTTTACTCCTCTCTAGAAAAGAAAAACTCTTTCTAACCCTTGAGATGGTCTCAGAGCTTACAGAGTATTCTCCCCACTGCAACAGTCCCTCCTCCCCACCTTGCAATAACCCTTTGGAATAAAGTTTGTGCCTACTAAGTCTGGATTTGCTTTTTATTGGACGTGCTGAATGAATGAAACAACCATAACTGATCAGGGAGTGGCTACAATAATGCAGCTTTACAAATTCTGTTCTGATTTCTCTTGCCATTAACCATACTTTTAAATTCTGACTCTTGGATTTCCCAAATCCACCATGCCATGGCCAGTCGCCTTGGGCCAGAAAGAAGTACAGCTGGCGGCTGACAGCTGGGCCTCTGGAGTAGACACACCAGGATTTGGATTTTGGTGCTGCCACTTCTCACCTGTGTATCTCAGGTCAAGTCACAGAACATCTCCCCTGTTGAGCCAATATTAAATGAGCACTACTCGGTGCCTGCACTGAGCTGGGCACTGGAAGTTTAATGGTGAATGAAGCAAGTGACAACCAGGGGCAATAAAACAAGTAAATCAGCTGGGGAGGACTATAAAGAAATCATGTTCTGACAGAGCACAGAGGGAGCACCTATGCAAGGGGGTGGATGGGCCTCAGTGCGAAAGTGGCTTATCTGAGGCCCAAGGGTTGACTTTTATTCTAAGTGGGTGGAAAGCCATAGAAAGGGTTTCAGAGATCTTGTTTTAATCTGTTTGTTTCTTGTTTCATGTGATTGCTAGTGGGCTTTAACTTTTCCCCCGTTGACCATTTGAATTCTTCCGTTCATTATCTGCTCATTTTCTCTACCCACTGATCTACAGAGGTTTTAGCATCTTTCTTACACATTTGATGTCTCTCTCTCAATTAAGTATCTTAATCCTTTGTCGTGTTACATTTATTTTCTCCAGATTATCTGCTTTTTAATTTTGGATTCCCTTTTGAAGTAGAAGTTTTAAACGTTTGCACCTTAGTGTGTGAGAATTCTTCCATCATTTTCATTCAATTTTTTAATATCACTTCTCGAATCATTTAAAAATCATTTTTATCATTTTATATCACTTTTCAATCATTTTAAATATCAGTTTTATCATTTATCAAATGTCCACCACTGGATATTTGATAAATATTACTTACCTTTTTTTGGTCCGTGTCGTCGGGGGTCAATGTTTTACTAAAATTCGTGGATTTTTCTTGCTTATCGGGGCGGCGGGGCAGGGCAAACTCCCCCTCAGACCCGGCCCTCAAAGGCTCGGACGCCAGACCCCGCAGAAAGACCCCGTCGCCCACGTGGGCCCAGCCAGAGGAGCCCTTTCCCCGCGGGAGGTCTCGGGGCCACCCACTCTACTGGGAATCCGTCCCCGAGCTACAGATCATTACAGACACGCGGGGTCAAAGGCCTCTTCTACTGGTGAGAAAGCTGAGGCTCAGCAGAAAGCTGTGAACTTGGGGAGGGAGGAGTTAAAGTGCTTTACGGCCCGGAGCAGACGCACAAACCGCACCCAAGGCCGGCGGGCGCAGCCCGGGCAGGCAGAAGGGCGGGACCAGGGTCAAGTCCCGGAGCTGAGCCCCACCCACCAGAGGCCCCGCCCCTAGCCCAGCCCCGCCCCCGGCACTGCTGGTTCCCTGCTGAACTCTCTGCACAGCTTGGCTCGTTACAGTGCCCGCCCAACGCTGATTTCATTGGCTGCCTCGCAGGCCCCACCCTGCGGCCTGCTGATTTTCGCAGCCAATTGGCAGGCGCGGCGGCGGTGGGTCGCGGCGGAGCTTGGGGGCTGAGGTACCGGGGCCTGGAGGAGGGAACCGCGGTCCTGGCTGGGGGCTCATGGCGGCGCGGGGGCCTGGCCTCGCTCCTGGGGTCGGGGGCGGGCCGCCACTGCCCGGTCTCCTAAGCGACGCTCCTGCAGCTGGAGGGGCCGTGACCGCCACTGTCGAGGGCTGGCCCCAGGTTGCAGGGGTTGGAGCTCAGAGGTCGGAGGTCGTGCCTTTGTGGAAGGTTGGAACTCCGCCCGTGTAAGCCTAGGGGCGGGTCTCTCCCCGTCTTTATGTCAGCTCCTGCTGAGGCAGCCCCTGCTTTCACGGAAGGGACTCCGAGGGAAACCGGCCCGACAGCGGCTGGAGTCCCTCGCAGGACCTGAGCTCGGACGCGAAAGCCGGGCCCCGATCTCGGGCTGCCGCCGAGGTCCAGCAGGTGACCCTCAGCCTCCCGAGGAGGCCCGGCCGCCTCCCTCCTCCTCCGGGTGGACCCGACTTAGAGGTGTGGGTGTCGGGGCGGTGGCTCCCGAGGGCCTGGGCGGGACGGGATGGAGTTTGCTCTGGGGCCACGGGCTGTCACGACATGGGCCGCTCCCCAGTGGTTGTCAATCCTCCTGTTGGAGATTTCATTTCTGGAATCTCATCCGGACAATTTGGAGAGGGGAAGAGTGTATTGTGGTTTTGGCATTTGGCTCAAGATGAAAATAAAAACCAGACATGGGGATGTAATGACTGCAAAGTGACCTGTGAGGAAACGGGACGAATTTCTCAGTGTGACAGGCATTTTCCCCTGAATTTGTCCCACATGTTATATAAGTCAAGCTGTGTCAAAATAAGAGCATTTTAGTCTCATAGTTCTTCTAAGTGTCCTTAGTATTGACCTTCTTAGGATACTTTGGAACACATAAAGCATTCAGTAAGAATTACTTGTACAAAGGTTCTGAGTTTCAATTTCTTGGTGCAAGGAAGCTGGGAACAGTCCTTACTTTTCATTGCAAGGATCCCAACCACTTCTGTACTTCTCTGAGACCAAAAATAGAAATTGTGTCTTTACATAGGTGGATTTGGGAGAGAAACAGCTATGGATGAGGAGTGAGGGGAGAAGAAGGGGGATTCTTTTGTTTTCTGCACAAACAGTATGCAACTAGAAAAAAAACAAAATGTTTATCTTCTTCCATTTTAGCCAGCATGAGCACATTCTTTTTTGTACTGATGGTATTTGTTGAGTATTTGCCATGATTAGGGAAAGGAGTAATCTCTAACTAGAAGACACTTCTCTTTAATGAGGCTGTAAAAGGATAACTATGCCTTATATGTAATTAACTCTGGGGTTTGGTTTTCATTTAAGAAAATGAGGCAGAAGGAAGTGTTAACCAAGACCTTCCAAGGCCCAGCTGTTGTCTGCAGGACTCCGACCAGCCGTGTTTACATGTTTAAGAATGGCAGTGGGGACTCGGGGGACTCCTCTGAGGAAGAGTCACACTGTGTGGTTCTGCGACCCCGGGGCAAGGAACTCCAGAAGAGCAGTGCTCACCACCCTCACCAGCCAGGAGCAGGCGACGTGGTGCTGCTGCAGCGGGAGCTGGCCCAGGAGGACAGCCTCAACAAGCTGGCTCTGCAGTATGGCTGCAAAGTAAGACACCCCTCTCCTGCTCTGCAGGGTAGAGGCCCTTGCTGCCCTTCCTGACCCCCGCCAGGTGGCCAGGAGAGGGAGGCCTGTTGTAGCAGCAGAGGGCTCCCCCATTCAGCCAGAGATGGAAGGCAGCTGGAAGTACCTTTAGGTCTGAACCCTGGGCTCATGAAGAGGGATGCGTTCCCCTCCCTGCAGAGTACTTCCACTCTTCTTGTTTCTCCACACTAAAGTTCTGAAACCTTTTTCTTTTCTTTTGAGCACATTTTATTTTAGACCTAATGGGGCTGGAAATGCCAGGCAGATGAGCCCAAGATTTCTTTGGCATGCTAGCTTTTCTTTCTCCTTTTATTTTTCTGAACTTTTCTTGGTGGTAGCTTATTTGACTAGTAAAGATTTACCTTCTCTTTTAGAAGTGCATGATCTGGCTTTTGTGTGTTGTGTATCTGTATAACCCTGTTTTTCTCTTTAATTATGTTTTAGCATTCAGAGTGATTAACAGTGGCAAAGTAAGTAGGAAAGTATTTCTAGAATTGCTGCATTTTCTCCTAGATTGAAATGATTTATTTTATTTTGCTAACATTATGCTGCAAATTTCTATGGCCTTCTCTAAGACTGTATAAGCTACTTAATAAAAAAAAAAAAATCTCTTCCTCCTTGAAGTATCTGTTTTTTATCTAACAAGGTCCAAATAGCTACATTGTGTGAGGTATTGCAGTCTTTCCCAGGGAAATAAACAAGCGGTCTCCAAGGACTCATAGTGGTCTTTAAATTATATTGACATTTATAGTTGACTCTTATAATCAGCCTCTTTAGGATACCATATGGTTTATAGAACATTGGCTGAAAACAATCCTTCCCTACAAAGACCTGAATGGATGGAGTAGGCTACATGGAATGGTGATGTCTAGTAAATCTGTAAAGAATTATATAATACCTCTGATGAGTGATCAGTGTTCCTGTTTGAAGTAAATAAATCTGCTCTAAATTTATTAGGAACAAGGACAGAAAGATCTCAAACATCTCATGAGTTAGTTTCAGGACACAATACATTAAAAATGTCCCCTACCCTAATTCAATTAAATGATAAAAGCAGTTGCTAAACAGTTAAAATAATGGAAATGATTGATTTGAATGAGGCTCTATTAAAAGGTTTATTGGCTGTATTTATTTTCTAGTGTAAGTGGACTTATGAGTTAAAACTTTAGAGTCCATCTCTGATGTTTTTGGAAGGTTTTCAAACATTAGCCTAAGAAAAGGTTTACCTTTTGACTTACATTTCCCCCACTTCTTAAATCTTCATGTTTGATTAGAAGAGGAGTTTGTCATAAAGTTTGTTACTTGATAAGACTCACAGCAGTGTTCATTTCTTCTGATTTTGGCATAGAAGACCTCAGTGCATAGCTTTCAACTTGAGCCTTGATTCCCTGTATGTTTCTGATGATAAAAAGTGTTGTGAAATCTTCCAAGTCAATTAACTGTAGATCACTTTTATTTAAAAAATAAGTGTACATGTCCCACAGTATTTCTGGGAAAGGAAATCCTGAGGGCACATCTCTCAAAACGTTATTACAGATAAAGTAGCTTCTGAGTGTGTCTGTAGAGCTGGCTGAGGCTTTGCGTTTGGCACATGCTAATGTCTGGCCGCTACTTAGTTTGGTTCTGGTAGGAGAGGGAAGCCAGGCAGACGGGGGCACTGTTGCCTCAAAAGTTAAAGAAGTAGAAAGGGCTACAGTGTTCATTTTAGTGCCATAATCGTGTCTCACCTAAAAGCATTTTGTTGCAGTCACACTTTAAACAGTTAAAAGTAAATCTGTTTTCCAAAACTGAGCTTAAATTGTTCAAACCTGTGAATCTACAGGAAAATTTGATTATTAAGCTACATACCAAGGCTGTGTGGAAGCCAAAAAGCAAAGTTATTCAGCCTAAACTAATTCTGTGTGTAGGTGCAGTTTTCCAGTCTTTGTCAGATTCTTAAGTGAAGTAGGCTTGGATCATCACCCAGCAAGGTTAAGAGCCACTTTTGAATATTAGTTTCAAGGAGCTTCACATATTTTGGGAGCTTCACCTGATGTTTGTCTTCCTGGCTTTCCTAGGTTGCAGATATCAAGAAAGTCAACAACTTCATCAGAGAACAGGACTTGTATGCTTTGAAATCTATTAAGATTCCAGTGAAAAACCACGGGATCCTAACAGAGACCCACAAAGAACTAAAACCCCTCCCAAGCCCATCTTCAGAGACCAAAGTGACCGTGGAACTGCCGGATCCAGACAGAGCAGCTACAGGCCCTGACGCCGGACCCAGCCAACTGACGGATTTCTTTAAGGGAATTGACCAGAATATTGAGCGTGCGGTGCAGTCAGAAATCTTTCTGCGAGAAAGCTGCTGCGTAGAGACCTCCAATCAGCCACTGCTCCCAGCCCCTCCAAAGACATGGACCAATGGTGCAGACTGTGGAATTCAGTGGTGGAATGCTGTTTTTATCATGCTTCTAATTGGGGTTGTTTTGCCAGTCTTTTATTTAATTTATTTTAAAATGCAGGCTACTAGTGAGACCCTTAATAGCTTGAACACAACCGACATCCCCAATGGCTCAATGGCAGTGGGTCTAGTTCCAGGGCAAGCCCCCAGATTAGTGGTTCCAGTGCCAACTGTCACCTCTTCAGACGGCCAGTTCAGTCCGACCACGCACGCAGGAGACTAAGCTGCTGTTTTTCAAGAATCAGCTGGCTTTAGCAGCTTGGCGCCATCAGCTGCCATGAGCCATAGGGCTGCTACATTTCATTTCCCGGGACAGAGGACGCCACCAGAGTGTTCTCAGTCGCACTGGCCCTGGAAAGCGGCCTCGCCTACTCCAAGGGCGCAGAATCCACAACGCCAGTGCCTTCACACAGAGGGGTGCAGCGACAGAGCCACTTACACGTAACACGTGGCCGTTTCTCGAAGACATTTAGTGGACTGGCTGAGAGCGACTCCACGGCAGCACTGTGTGGGCCCCCAAGCTGGACGTGCTTGGAGGGAGGGGAACGGCCTTGGCCACGGACGTGCAGTGTGGGAGGCCCTAGGGTGGGCCCGAGTTACCTGGCTCTTGTGGTTTCCTACCCGCTATGGCGGGGGTGGGACGGGGGAAGGGAAGCGTTGTGCTGTGTGTCCCTGGTAATGGTGCTGCGGAATAGTCTTGGTGTGTCACCCTGTTTTAGAGAGCGACAGACTACAGTTGTAACAAGCCCTACTCCATATTTGCCTCATCAGCCTTTTTGAGGCAATGCCAGTTCTAGAATTGAAGCAGCCCCAAATCCAAACTGCTATACTGTTAAATAAACAGCATTTCTATTCTTCGTACTTCAGAGCTACAGGTACTTAGTGTGACACACAGCTGTGTCTTAAGCTGAACATCCGGGGCCACTGCCCACTGTGGCTACCTGCATGCTCCAGGCCAGCATTCTTGGAACGAGCTCCTGCTGGCCAGTGTCTGGAGAGAAGGGTGAGCGCCTGTCACCAAGGTTCTATCACGTGTGCCTCTGAGGCCGAGCAGCGGTCCGGCTGGCATTGCTGAGAGCAGTAGCCCCCGTGTGCACCTGAAACATGGTGTTGTTCCTGCTGATTCCCTGACTCCATTCTTGGGGCCTAGAGGTGACTCTTGCTGTGAAAGGCCATAAAAAGAGGGGTCTGATACCTCAGGGAGGAAGGGGCCTGAGGTTTGCTGTCCCCTCCCCTGACAAAATGACAGCGGTGCTGTGGGTGGGGTGGGCCCATGGGACGGGCCGAGAGCCTGCTGCTGCCTGGGAGTCAGTCTGCTGGGTCGCAGGGAGGGTTGGGGAGGGGCTGAGGCGTCTGGCTGCTGGGCCTTCGGCCTTCGAGAAGTCCGGACAGGGAAGAAAACACGCCTGGATGCCCAGCTTCGGGACGGTTATGGCGTCTGACACGTCAGGCCTAGATGCCATGTAAGAGGAGGGGAGCGTGACCAAAGAGTGCTTGAGCCAGGCTCCCAGTTTCTTTCTCCTCTCAGTCATGTGAAAAAACAATTTGCCCAGGGTTTAATTAGCACATTTAAATTATCTTCAGAATTAAATGTTTTCTTAGAGACCAAGATGATCTTCAGGATAAAAAGAACTTCTGAACCTTTGCTACAGGAAACATATTGATCATGCTTTTCCAGCCAGATGTTTGTGCTGAAACCTGTCCCACTGAGGGCCACGGGCTTCTCTAACCTCTGTCACCATAACCAGACAGGGTGCAGGGTCCCATGGGAAAATCACTTTGCCAGGCAAACTTTTCTCAAACGGAATAAAATCATTTCTTCTGTGAAGGAAAATTGATAATTCAGAATTAAAGTGGTGGGACAATGTTGGAGAAGATGGAGAGGCTGTGCTGGGAGTGAGGCCTGTGCCTCCCGCCGTACCCGGATCCCGCAGCCCAGGGCTTGTGCTGTGCTCAGGGTCATGGAATGGTGGGATAGAAATGGCAGCCAGCACGCTCAGGTTGATAGATCTACATACAAGTTTTAAGATTGTTTTATCAGGGATACATAAGAAATACCATGAAGCTCATTTTCTACATATTTTGCTATATTTTAGGTGCCTTTGGGGAGTTAATGTTTTAAAGAAATAGATTTGTTACATAGTCTTCAATATTTTTGGTTGAACAATAGTGCTTAATGTTGAAGCCTAAGGAATCTGCATTGTCAGGCAAGTGATGCGGATTTTGCTCAGGAGAGACAAGGCTGCGGAGACTAAGCAGAAGCCTCGGGTCGCCCAGGGCAGGGTCTGCCCAGCAGAGGTGAGGAAGGCGTGACCCGCGAGCACATGGTCTGGGAGTAGTCAAGGCTCCACCACGCAGGGCCTTCCGGCTGCAGGGGGTGGAGTGTGGCGGGGAGGGGTGGGAGATGTGCCTAAAGTCATGGAATTGAGAGAAGAGCCACTTGGGACAGCAGGGCCAGGAGGCTGAGCTCAGCTGCAGGGAGGGCCCACAGAGGCATGACAGTTTCTCTTTGGGAAAGGCTGGGCTGCAGCCCTAGGAGCAAAAACAGTCCTACAACCTGTGGCGCTCACTGAATGCCACAGAGTGCTCGAAGCGCCTTATGTTCTAACCCATTTTGTCCTCGCTACTTCCTCACGAGGTAGGCGCTTTTATCTCTGTGTCACAGATGGAGAAACTAAGCTGCCTAAGATCACACAGCTGGTAAACGAGGGTGACGGGCGTCCAGCCCAGGCTGGCAGGCTCCAGGGCCCTTGCTGCCCTGCCACCTGCCTTACCATCCACTGTGGGCCTGGGGCAGGCGCTGACAGCATGCTCCAGGCTCACGGAACGTGGGGCTGCTGGGGCCTCTCTGGCTGCACGGGGCTGGCTGTGGCCTCCCAAGGCAGGGCTTGAGGAAGAGCAGCAGAGAGAAGAATTAAGAAAATTCCTCCTGGTCCACCTGTGGCCCTGGCCTTGCAGTGATGAGACCCTTGCCTGAATCCCAAGGAGAACTGTAGAATCAGCACTTACCTGCCCATTTCCTTGGTGGTGCAAAATCAACTGGATTTGTCTCTTGAGCCAGTGAGCCAGGCTTCTTGACTATGAGAAATAAAGAGGCTGTCAGGAGAGGAGCCTCCCTTAGCCGCTTCCCTCCCAGTGCTTCCTGCCTTGGGACAGGGTTCCCCCAAGCTTATTTCCGCAGAGGAGGGATGGCTAGCTTCACCAGGCTGAGCTGGGGCACAGGGCTGGGGAGAGTGTGGACAGCATCCAGTTTGGCCTGTTCTCCAAGAGCCAGCTGGATACAGTGGAGCTACTGCAAGGTGAGGCCAGGCTCCCTGCCTCCCGCATGGCCAGCTGGGCCCCACTACCCCTGGAAGGACCAGGGTGGTGGCAAAGTGCAGCTCCGATCTGTGACCTGTACCGTTTCCCATTCCTGTGCAGAGTTGCAGGGGAACTGCCACAACAACGCCAGTGTACGTGGGTTTGGGGGTGGAGGGGATGGCAGAGTCCTTATCACAACGCAGGGGAGGCTTTTGCCAGATCTATGAAAAACACTGGATTTTTTAAAAAAATCACGATTTCACTACCTTGAATAAGGAACACGTGCTACTTTTCATCTACTCATCCCTCCATAAACCTTCCAGAACACCAGTTATACCAAGAGGTGATGCAGTAACATAACATAGCCCCTACCCTCGAGGCGCTTGTAACCTAGTGGCATAAGAACTAAGCAAGAGTGGAGATGGGGTACAACATGCTGGGCCCCATGAGAGGGAAATGGATGACAAGTGGGCGATGAAGCAAGAAAGGCTCTCTAGAGGAGGTGGCATTTCCTTAGTTGCACCTGAAAGAAGGGTGGGATTTAGTAATATGGCAGCAGATGGTTCTCTTCAAAGAATTCTCTTCAGTGTGAGAATAGGCTGAAAACCATGGAGACCAGGGAACTATGAGTAGCCTAGTGGCCTGGCATGAAGGAGGTGTAAATGGAATTGTGGGAAAATGCTGCAGTAATAGTTTGGGGCCAGGTTCTGGGCAACCTGAATTCCATATTTAAGTGATCTGGACATTTTATTTGATGGACAATGGGAAGCTATTGAAAGTCTTTGAGGGCCCCGTGTGGTGGCTCACACCTGTAATCCTAGCACGCTAGAGGCCAAGGTGGGAGGATCGCTTGATCTCAGGAGTTCAAGACCGGTCTGAGCAAGAGTGAGACTCCATCTCTACTAAAAATAGAAAAATTAGCCGGGTATAATGGCACATTGTCCCAAGTACTCAGGAGGCTGAGGCAAGAGGATTGCTAGAGCCCAAGAGTTTGAGGTTGCAGTGAACTACGATGATGGCACTGCACTGTAGCCTAGGTAACAGAGCGAGATGCTGTCAGAGAAAATACAAGAGAAGAGAAAAAAGAAGAGGAGAAGAGAAGAGAGAAAAGGAAAGAAGGAAAGAAAGAAAGAAAGTCTTTGAGTAGTAGAGAGTTGATGAGCACTGAATTTAAGTATAGTAATCCCACAGTTTGGAGAGGCTTGGTTGGAGGAATGGAGACCTTAAGAGGTGATTATCTCAATTTGTACCCATAGGATTTTTAGTTTACAGAGGTGATTGAGTGACAGCATAGAGAAGCTGATGGCATTGCAACAAGTTTTATTACTTAACATTCCTGAGGGAAGGGGGCATGCCAGGCCACACAGAGAGCCACCTGGTTTGGCACCACTGTTGGTCAGGAGGCAGAAAATCCAGGGGAAGGCATAGGCCAGAGTCTTCATTGTGTTTCTGTGGGAAGACCAGGCAGGGTGGGATACACAGTTTAGGACTGGCTAGTTTGAATAAGTCCCATGATCTTTGAGGTATAGGAGCTGGCCCTAGTTGTCTGGTGCCTGGCCCTACAGTGATTTAGGGCAGAGGGAATATTGCTTTGGTGTGTGAGAGTTTGTTGAGGAGATGGTTGTGGGTGTGGGCTCTGGATTGGTTTGACTGGTTGAAAGACAGTCTCTCAGGAGGACCTTTGCTATCTCTAAGAACTGGAGAGCCTGGCAGGGGCAGTCTCTCCCCAGTCAGCAAGGCCATAATGCCAGAGCATCAAGAATACAGAAAATAAGAAAGAACATTTAATACAAATGGCCCTGAGATGAACGGATGCCAGAAAGTCAGATACAGAATCTAAGAAAACAGAGGATAGCGTTGCAGATCAGAATTTGCAATTTGATTATGATGAGCCTTGGTGTGGTTTCATATTTCTTCTGTTTGGGTCTCATTAAGTTTCTTGGATCTGTAGGTTTATAGTTTCATCTAACTTGGAAAATTTTCAGCCATTATTTCTTTGAAAATAAATTCTTCCTCATTATTCCCCTCCAATTACAGATAAATTGGACCATTTGAGGTCATCCCACGGCTCATTTATATCTTATTCATTTTTTATTGTCTTCATGTTTTATTTTGGATAGTTTCTATTGTTGTTTTCCTTTGCAGTGTCTAATTTACTGTTAATCCCATTCAGTGCATCTTTCATTACAAGTATCTCTAATCTCTAGAAGTTCTATCTGGGTCTTTTTTATATCTTCCATTTCTTTCATCATTGTGCTTATATATTCTCAAACATATGGAATATATTTATAACAGCTGTTTTAACATCTTTATCTGCTAATTATATCATTTTTGTCATTCTGGGTCTATTTGTTGATTTTCTCTCCCTGGTTATGGGTTGTATCTTCTTGTTTTTATCAATGTCTGATAATTTTTGGTTGGATGCTAGACATGGTGAATTTTATGTTGTTGTATGTTAGATTTTGTCATCTTCCTTTAAATATTTTTGTGCTTTGTTCTGGGGCATGGTTACTTGGAATTGGTTTGATCCTTTTGAGGCTCGCTTTTAAGTTGTGTTAGGGCAGAAAAGCCTTTAGTGTAGGGGTAATTCGGCCCTGCTAGTATGATAATACCAATGCTGTGTGGGTTAGGAGGTCTCATCACTCTGTCTGGTGGAAACACAGATTATTCCTGGCCCTGGGTAAGCTCTGGGAACTTTCTACTTTTTTCTGTTGGTTCTTTTCCTGGACTCTGATTTCCTCACAAGCAGGTACAGACAAGTACTCAGCCAAAAACCTGGGCATCTCTGTTTCCCCCTCTTCAGTAGTGTGCTCCCACAAATTCTAGATGCCTTGGCTCTCTTGTACTCCAAACTCCATCTCCTGAATTCAGCAAGACCACTGGGCTCTGTGTTGTGGTCTGGAAACCCTCCAGCCAATGAGCTGGGGCACTCATCAGTTTCACCTGTTTTATTTCTCTTCCTCTCAGAGATCACTGTCTATGGTCTCTTATCTTTTGTATGATTCCTTGTTTGAGGTGAAAGAATACATCTGGTCCCTGTTATTCTGTTATAGCCAGAAGCAGAAGTTCACAGGTCAGAGTGAGGGGAGGGGCAGCCAAAACAGTGGCATGAGAGGGCAAGACTGGTTCAGAGGCACAGCCAAGGCAACAGGCCTGTCGGTGGACCTGAGTTTGTGAGCATGGACTGGATCATGGGATAGGAAGTCAGAAAAGGCAGATTTTCTTGGAAGGTCTTGAGAATGAGTCTACTAAGTTCTGTACACCATGAGACAGTTGCTCTGGAGGTGTGAAGTTGACTTAGCTCAATAAACATTATTGCATTCTCCCTGTGTCAAGAGCTAGGCACCCTGTTTTTGAGTGTGTCATCTCAGCTGAGTAGTTGGAAAGGAAGGACAGGCCATGTGCCAGTAGTCCAGGAAGTAGCAGTGTTATCCTTGTTCCTTATTGCCACTTTGAGATCATTGCTCCTCCCTAGATCCTGCTTTTTTGAAGCACGTGTTTTCAGTACCTGCTACACTCTCTTGTTGCACCATCAACAGACCTCCTGGTCTCTCCTTCTCTTCCACTGACAACTTTAGCACCTGTCTTTATTCTTGCTCTCTCTATAGGTCAGTGCTTCCCATCTTTTCAGGTTATATCACATACAGAAAATAATCAAGTATGTACAGCATCCTAAGGTAAACTGGAGGGGATTTGATGGTCTTTATATGAGCCCCAGTGTCGCAGATAGGCAAAGGGGATAGTAGTAGTTTTGTTCTGTTTTGGTTTGTTTTCAAAATGGGTGATAGAGAAGCATGCTTATATGCTGATGGGAAGGCTTTAGGAGAGAGGGAGAAACTGATGCTGCCAGAGAGCAGGGACAGTTGCAGGAGTGGAGACCTTGAGGAGAGAGGTGATGGGATCCAGTACAACACGGGAGGCTTGAACTTAGATAAAGGCCCAGTCTGTCGATAGCGCCTGGAAGGATGGCAGAGTGTGTGGGTACAGATGCAGGCAGATTACTGGACATCGTGGTGGGAAGGTTAGGTAGGTCTCATTTGATGGCATCTATTTCCTCAATGGAAAATGTGAGAGGAAGTAGTCTTGGAGGCTTGAATAGAGAGAAGATAGAGTAAAACAGTTATCAGAAAGTGAGGAAGCTTTGGTGGGACTGCAAATTAGTACAGCCCCTACGGAAAACAGTATGGAGATTCCTCAAAGAACTGAAAGTAGACCTACCATTTGATCCAACAATTCCACTACTGGGTATCTACCCAAAGGTAAAGAAGTCATTCTATCAAAAAGATACCTGCACTCGAATGTTTATTGTAGCATGATTCACAATTATAAAGATGTGGCATCAACCCAAGTGCCCATCAATTCATGGAATAACAAAATGTGGTATATGCATACTATAGAGTACTACTCAACCATAAAAAAGGACGAATTAATGCCTTTTGCAACAAATTGGATGAAACTAGAGATTATCCTAAGTGAAGTATCTAAAGAATGGAAAAACAAACACCACACGTACCCACTATTAAATTGGAACTAACTAATGAGCACACATGCATAGAAGGAAGTAAAAGTCATTGGAAATCAAGCAGGGGAGAGGGAAGAGGAGGGGATGGGTGAAAACTTACCTAACAGGCACAGTGAACACTATTTGGGTGATGGGCACACTTACAGCCATGACTCAAGCATTACAAAAGTGATCCATGTAACCAAAAACATTTGTACCACCATAATATTTTGAAATTTTTAAAAACAGTGAGGAAGTCAACATACTAGAGAATTGCAGTTGTATTTCTGGGTGGTGGCGGAGCCATTTGGTCTTGGGGAATAAAAATAGAAAGTCCAGAATTAGACCCAAATACATAAGGAAACTTAGTATATGACAAACATGGCATCTCAAATGAATGGGATAAAGATGAACTTTTTAGTAAATGGTACTGGGACAACTAAAGAGCCTTTTATACAAACTTAAAATTAGATCCACACATAAGAATAAACTGCAAATGGATCAGCAATCTGAAAGTAAAAGATGAAACCATACTAGTGTAAGAAAACATGGGTGAATTCCTCTCTAACCTTGGTGTAGATTTCTAAATATAACTCAAAATCCACAGGCAAGAAAAGATTGATAAATTTGACTCCATAAAAATAATAAAATTTTTCATGATAAAAGCACCACACAGTCAAAAGACAACTGACAAGCTGGGAGGAGATATTCATAGCACAGACTTTAGGGTTAATATCCCTAATATAAAGATAACTCTTAAAAGCTGAGGGATAAAGACATGAACAGAAATTCACACACATGAAAGATTAAAATGGCCCTCAAACATATGAAAAAGTGTTCAAATTCACTAATACAGAAGGGCAAATTAAAACGTTAGATGTAATTTCTCACATATCAGACTGAAAAAAATAAAAACATGACAGTACAGTCTAGTGGCAGGGATGTGGGAAAGCAAGTATTCTCACACATTGCTGAGCAAATGCAAACTGATGCAAGTCCTCTGGGGGCAAATTTGGCAATACCTTACAAAACTACACATGAACTTAGTAATCCCATTTTTAGGAATCTACCCAGAAGATAAATTCCCAACGATACTAAAATATATATGCATAAAGTTATTCATTGATGATTGCAAAATATTGGAAACAACCTAAATGCCTATTTATGGTTTAGTAAACTATGGTACATCAATACCATGGAGTACTATAAAAAAGAACGATGAGAGTTTCTATGAATGGATTACTCTACAGAGTGATTTCCAGATAATACTATTAAGTGAAAAAAACAAAGCTGATTTGTGCAAAAGAAATACAGAAAGGATTAAACCAGACACTAAAGGGATTTGTTATCTATATGGGACTGGTGGGAGTGGTGGAGGATGGGAATGTGATAGCAGTGAAGAGAGTGACATTTCTCTGAGAATCTTTTTGTACAGCTTAGAAACATAGTAATATTGCAGATACCATTCATATACCCCTCAACATAAATAATTAAAGCCAACTAGGATGGGGGAAGGGTACCCAAGATGGAATAAAAACATGAACAGATGAACCTAACTGCACTACAAATGAATAAGCTAACCACACTGAAGGGGATTGGGAACTAAAAGTAACAGTGGAAAACAATGTCTTAACTGGGTAACGTAAGGCCAAAGGCAACAACAAAAAGCTACATAAATGCGCTAAGCTAATCAGTAAATGTGTGTACCTCACACAGGTGGGCAAATTCTGAAACTACTTTATGTGTACACTACTTTATGTGTACAGCTGGATGACTGAGTAAAAAGACTGTAGCTATGAGAGCTGGGTTTCTTATCATAGGAGAAAAAAGTTACAAATAAGGAAAGGCTAAAATGAACCCTGTGGTATTGAATTGGAATCTGAAACATTAGTATAAACTTAATGGCTTTTTGTTTTTGTTCTATTTCAGCATATTACAGGGGTACAAATGTTTAGGTTACATATATTGCCTTTGCCCCACCTTCAAGTGTGTCCATCCCCAAGATGATGTGCACCTCACCCATTAGGTGCGAATATACCCATTCCCTCCTCCCCACTCCCATCTGCCCGACACCCGATCAATGTTATTACTATATGTACACTTAAGTGTTGATCAGTTAATATCAATTTGATGGTGAGTACATGCGGTGCTTGTTTTTCCATTCTTGTGATACTTCACTTAGTAGAATGTGTTCCAGCTCTATCCAGGATAATACAAGAGGTGCTAGATCATCATTGTTTTTTGTGGCTGAGTTGTACTCCATGGTGTACATAATCCACATTTTATTAATCCACTCATGTATTGATGGGCACTTGGGCTGTTTCCACATCTTTGAAATTGTAAATTGTGCTGCCATAAACATTGGAGTGCAGGTGTCTTTTTTTATAATGTCTTTTTTTCCTTCGGGTAGATGCCCAGTAATAGGATTGCTGGATCAAATGGTAGTTCCTCTTGCAGCTTTTGGAGTATCTTCATATTACTTTCCACAGAGGTTGCACTAGTTTGCAGTCCCACCAGCAGTGTTTGAGTGTTCCCATCTCGCTGCATCCATGCCAACATTTCTTGTTTTGGGACTTTTTGATAAAGGCCATTCTCCTTGGAGTTAAGTGATATCTCATTGTGGTTTTGATTAGCATTTCTCTAATGATTAGAGATGTTGAGCATTTTTTTATATGTTTGTTGGCCATTAGTCTACCTTCTTTTGGAAAGTTTCTGTTCATGTCCTTTGCCCACTTTTTGATAGGGTTGTTTGATTTTTTCTTGCTGATTTTCCTGAGTTCTATATAGATTCTAGTTATCAGCCCTTTATCAGATGTGTAGCACGCAAATATTTTCTCCCATTCCGTAGGTTGTCTGTATGCTCTCTTGATAGCTTCCTTGGCTGTTCAGAAGCTTTTTAATTTATCAGGTCCCATTTATTTATTTTTGTTGTTGCTGTGACTGCCTTACAAGCCAGAAGAGGCCCCAACTTATGGCTTTTTATATGTATGTTTAGACAACTAGCCGTGGAACATGGACAGGGATGTACGTCTATGTGTGAGTGAGCATACTGACATGTACTTCCTGTCTGTTTGCAGAGGGCCTAAAAACAGTGACACCCTAGTACCAATGAGCACATCTAGTACCCAGATCTTAGTTTCAAAATACCATTCTCCAATTAAAGGAACCAGGAATCTTAAACAAGTGGTTGACCCAGTACTGGGATAGAGAAAATACAGGATGAGTGTGGAACATCTTGTGGTGCCAGAAAGGACATGCTAAAAAGGGGGCTTGGGATTGTCCAAGGAACATGGGAACCTCCCTGACAGAGCTCCTAATGGCCAAAGCTGGAACAATTTGAGGAATAAAATAACAATAGTACTAGATTATAACCCATAGAAAAAAAGAAGTATCCATGGGGCCATAATGCTATAATTAAATAAATGAGAAAGGATAGCTGTTCCTTAAGAATTCAAATGAATAAATGAAGAAAACAGGCGGCTACCACAGTAGTAATTGTTGCTGACAAGATGCTAAATTAGAAGGTAAAAGTACGAGGAGAAACCTACAGAGTGTCAAGGTATCTCTCCCAAGCTACTTAACAATTACAAAGGGAAAGACAGTAACTTTACAGTGGAGAAATCCAGAAGAAACCACTTAAGTAAGTGAGCAAGGTCAACATCATCAACTCCATGTTGCACGAGCAGGGCAATCACCTCTGCAAAGCCTCATTCCAATCATGAGAAAACACCAGACAAATCCCCACTGAGGGATATTAGACAAAATAACTCAAAGGTCATCAAAGATAGGGAAGGACATAACAAGTAAAAAAGGCAATGTGGGCTTTTGGATCGGATCCTAGAACAGACACAGACATGAGTGGAGAAAATGGTGAATTCAAATAAGGTATTTAGTTAATAGTATCACATCAATGTTAATTTCTTGGTTCCCTTACTTGTACTGTGGTTATGTAAATGTTATCATTAGGGAAAGCCAGGTGAGGGATATATAGAAACTGTATTGCTTTTTCAACTTTTCTGTAAGTCAAAATCTAGTTCAAAATAAGTGTAATTGGAGTTTAAAAAAAAAAAAGGTGTGTGGGGGGGGATTATACAGTGAAACCAGTTAGTACAACTTTCTGTTTTCATCCCAGCTGTGTTCTGCTTTGGTGGAGGACTGGTGAGAAAGTGACTAGAGCGAAGCCCTGGCCGGGAAGCCGGCTCAGCTGCCCTGTCGGTCTGGGTCCTCTGGGAAGCAACACTGAGGTGCAGTTAGGGGCATCAACGATTCATGCCCCAGCAACATGCAGTCGTTGGCTGGGTTGTCTGGGAAGAGCTGGTCCTCAGCCCAAACAGCGACAGCTGGGGGTCAGTACCTCTGCTGGGTGAGGACACCAATCCACCCAGCCTGAGAAGCCTCTCTCTCTGCAGCGTTTCAGACCCCTGTTTGAAACCTCCTAACCCTTGTGGATGGCGGGAAGAAACACTCCTGTTCCCCTCAGTTTTACAACTACTGGGTCCGGGGCCCCTTGTGAGTACTGCACAGGCAGGGGGAGCCGGCTGCAGCCATGCAGCTGGCACAGGGCTCTGACTGAAAACCATTTTCTTGGCTGGTGCCAGTCACAGAATCAGCTTAAAAACAGGGTAACGCCTAGAGCAAGGCACCCGTGGGAGCTAACTAGGAAACTGCAATGAATTGATTTTAAGTAGCTGCAGCTGTGATTAGAGTATTTTTAGCCACAGGACTCAACCAGCTTTCAAAACCTGCTACTAAGAGCCTCACTGTAGCCAGCACAAAAATTTAGTTTTCAATTTGTCACTAAGAATCTGCTTAGCTAGAAGCTGGCTTAGAAGGCACATCACAGGAAGAGAACATTTGCCACTGCAAGTTGAAGACTTTTCATTTCCCAGCTGAATTATGATGAAGGGACATGGACCACTGAGAAGTACCTACCAGCATACTGGGACACACCCATCACTTCTGAAAATAAAAGTCAATTCATTCTAGTAAATCTGTCTTCTGCTGCCTCTAGCTCAGCAGAATGTATGCATTTTGGGCCAAACAAATCACTTCACACCCCACACTTAAGAGTGCAAGAGAATCTAATGATAGTTAACGACAGGAAGTTCTAACAATACCCACCTCTCCAACACGCTTCGGTGCATTTTCTGTGAGAAGCAGTTACCGGAGCCCGAAAGGATCCCGCCGATCCACACCAGTGTGCACAGAGCAGCCAGGCTGGACACCACGTCGCTGGCTGCTGCCTAATGGCCCTGGGCTCGCATGCGGGGCAGCTAGCGTGGCACCCAGAGGTTTCCTGGGCCATAAAGAACATAAACATGAGGAAAGGGCTGTGCAGGTGGAAAAGGTCTTCGTGGAAGTACCGTGAAAGGAGAGGGCCGCAGGAGAGGGCTGCCTGGTGGCAAAGCCAGCGCCTTACTGTTTCCCCAGGCAAACATGACAGAGTCTGGATGCGCAGTAAGAGCCAGGCCGTCTTTACTGGAGGGAGTGCAGGAGACAAACAGTTTACAACAACCTCTAGCATTGTCTTAACCATTTGATAAAAAGTTCACTATAATATTTATTGTATAAGGAAGAAAAACAACACATTCAGGGAAAAATTGAGATTAACTTATTTTTCTTAAAAGGTTCATCTCAAGGATGGCAACAAAGTCCAGCTTGTGCCGCCAAACGGTTTTACATGATCAAACCGTGTACAGCTTCTTGTGTGAACTGTTGACTACAAACATTTACCAAATACATAAATCTCTTTTAAAAAAGCCATTTTAAATATAGCAAAGCAGTGTCTTCTTGCACAGCAAAGTGAAGAAAGTTTCTACAGAGAAATAGAAGTTTTACATTTGTAAAATCTTTTTCACATTCTAATCATCTAGCTTCTTATGATCCAATGCCAGGAGTTTTCAGGTTCCTTATTTACTATGTATTTCTTGTGCGCATGATGGTTAATACAGAAATCATGTTAATGCATTATTAGTTGTCCTTAAAGGAAATGGTAAAACATGTACTGTTCTTTTAGAACAAACCCCTGATTTAGTCTAAAACACAATGGACATAATTAGGGCTCAAAAGATGGAGTTCTGATTGGGACCATTTGTGTACACACAATGGTGACTTTCACTCTCAGTGTAGTACCAGTTAGAGTATTGAAGGAAGAACAGCCGTTGGAAACTGTACTTTAAACAGTGCAATTAACTCTTAAGCTTTTTTTGTTTTTGTTTTTTAGTAATAAAATATCTCTGAAGGGATAAAATTTTTTTTTGCAATGGTGTCTCATACAAAACACATGAGTCTAAAAGGGTAAGAAAAGTCAGTTCTAGAGTAACACCATTAGTGTCTTCCCCACTCTAGGCTGGTTTCCACCCAGAGATGCGGATGTGGATGTGTTCACACACGGGTGTCTGGGTGAGGGATGTCTTCAAGTCCATATGCTCCAAATCACACTGGGCATATGGGCAGAAGGTTAACAGTCAAATATTCAGTTCCCAAAAATGGAATACATTGTTACTTGGTCATTGTCATTGAAATATAAACTCCGAGCCTTGTGTAATATTATTTTAGAAAACAGTAGTTGTACTGATTATAAACCTGCATAGAAAGAAAGACTATTGAGATACAGTCAGAAAAGCCATCTCATAAGGCACACAAGAAAATAGACAGTAAATGTGAATGTGTTAACTCCTATTCCAATGTACAGCAGAAGTTCATGAACATGCATAAATAATAATGAAAGAATCACTTAACACTTTCAAAGCTATAAATGGTTTACAAAGTGGTAAGGATTATCTTGGAAATTCAGTGTTGGGAGACTGTCTAGGTGTGACCTCATGAAGAAATGTGCCTGTAAGTGTTCGGCAAAATCAGTACATTTTAAAAGAAAAACTAACCCTTTCTGAATAAGAGCCAATGTCTATAGTGAAGGGAGGAGACAGCATATCACCCTCCCCTTTTTGGCCTCTATCCAAAATTACTTCCCCTAACTGCCATGAAAACAGAACCTCCATTTTGCAGCCTGTGAATGCCATAGGCTTACCTTGTACCTAATACCTGTGTCAGTCAGGAAATCTGGCTGATGATTTGTCACAAATAGCATATGAGGAAAATGTCCAAAGGAACATAACATAATTGAGAGGGGAACACAAAATGTAAAAGTTGTAGGCAGCTGCTCAATATTAAGTTTAAAATATAAAATAGCAGCAATTTTTAAACTCTTACTTTTGAGTTTCTCAGGAAAAGGAGTATTTAAAAATCTATGATGAAAGATATACAGGACTTTGAATTTTGTTCATGGCACAAGCCCAGCAAACGGATGAACTTGCTATCACCAACTGTCTTCCTGTAAGAATAAGGCCTTGTTCGAAATCCAAGCTGAGGGCGGCACTCACTAATTTCTATTAAAATGGCAAGAGTCATGCCAAGGATATGCACCATAAGAGAATTTCTTCCCCTGACCCCTGCACCAAAGGGTCATTTCAATGCATAGAATAGTTGATCATGGTAGTATTTTGTAACCAGCTGCATCATTCTATTTTCAGAGGGTCAAGGAAAAAAGATCCTTTCTCCATGAATACTTTTTCCTAATCATTTACCACTTATAAAACCTTTGTGCTCGTCTACTATTTTGCCATTTTCTCTAATATTAATTAAATTAGGTCAGCTTTTTCTACTATATTATTTTCCTCACAAAAGGCAAGTTTTAAATAATGCCTTATAAAATCTGTTACAACACATTTTATATTTATGCAGGATGAACTTAACACCAATTTTTTTGCCACTTTGCTATTTATGTACACATATAAAATATATAATGATGCTCAACCCATACAGCACAAAGATTACAATGTAACATCACACATTCACCACCAGTGAGGGGAGAAACCCCTTTATACAATCCTCTGAAAAAACTGGGCTAATAATTAAAATCCAAAGTACAGTATATATTTAACAAAATAGTAAATATTAAACAGTGAATACTCTACTTAATAAGGACCTCGCCTTTCCCCCCAAATTGGCGGCAATCCACAAAAATATACTTTTTAATCTGGTGACCATACAATACATAGGTACTTACATCAAAGGTGATAATATATTTAAGATGCTATATACACAAAGAGTTTGGCTCAACTTTTAATTTACATATAGAATAATAAGTGTTCATGGCTTTTTTTTTCCAAGGTTCTGCTTGCAAGATATTTTTGTTTGTTTTTTCCCCTCTTAAAATAAAACTAAAAAGTTAAACCAAGATAAAGCTATCCTCTAAAAAAAAAAAGTTACAACATATAGCTTTGGCTTATATAAATAATTCATAGCAGAATGTGTTCAAAAGTAGTGAATATAATTTTATATATAAGTCATCGATTCATAAGGGTGTTTTCTTTCATATAAAATATACATGAGCTAAAATCAGTTTAATTTTTAAGATATGAATGTAAAAAGAAACTTCTGACATATTCCAATTATAACTTAATATATTAATTTTACTTTGTTAATGCTCTATATTTCTAGGCTAGTATTTTCTGAATATCTCATGCGTGTTTTCTATTCTCTCTCTTTTTTATTAGCTAAAGATCACTTCTTGACCCAATACATTTTTGCACGTGCAAAACAGTTATGTGTGGGGCTTTTGTTTTGTTTTTTTGTTTTTTGTTTTTTAATATCAACAGCCCTTTCCCATGCACCCCTTTGCAACAGAGACCCATGCCAGGTTGGGTAATTAATATAAATGACATTTTATGTACAGTATTGCTTTCTTGGTTCCTGCTTTTCTACTGCTCTGTTCTACAAAGCATTTTTCTTAAGTAACTACAGTCACCGCACAGTTAAATAAAACAAGTAGGGGGCCCTCTAGGTTTCTGCAAGCTAGTGTGGGAGAATTATATATGGGTACACGTTTCTCTGCAAAAACTGGTTATCTTATGAAACAAGTAGTCCAAGGAAGTGCCAGACTGGTCTGTGCCTACAGGGTGCTTTGTCTGCCATGGGACACACATCTGCAGACCTACAAGTTTGCAGGTAAGTGCCTGATTCTGTGTATGCAACACACACCCACACATACACACACACTCACACCCACATACATATATATGTAAAGGGATATATATATGTATGTATGTACATATAAATATATTTAACTCATGTCCTTATTTACCGATTTAGATATGTAGGGCAGTTCACTGCAGTAACACAAAGTACAAACAACAGCCTGGAAGCCTTAGGTCACCCATGCGTCCATCCTCATCCGCTTTACAGAAGGGCTTTCTCTGTCCTCAGTGTTTGGAGGTCGGCCAAGCACAACTGGAGAATGGAAGTCGCCCCGTGGATCCTCTCGGTCACTGCCATCGTAAGAGCTACTGGAGCTGCTCAGACTGTCCACAGGGGAGCGCCCCATTTCCTGCCGGGGCTGAGACTGGGGCTGGGGCTGTGGGGGCTGGGGCTGCTGCTGCTGCTGGAAGCCCGATGGGGTCATTCGATCCCGGGGAGGTGATATTGGTTCTGACTTAATGTTGATGTTTTGGTTGGTATTAATGGATAAATTCGAACCCTGAGATAACTGCCCTCCAGCGCTGAAGGGAAAAAAGAGAGATGTTAGATGATTTGTGAGTGCATCTGCATAAGTGGAATGATATTACAGACACTGTCTGACTGAAAAGAGCCCAAGGTCCGAGATCCTGTCAGAATTTCCCAAGACTGGCTGTGTGGCACAAAAAGAAACCCCATCTCCTTGGGAGGAAAAGAAAACAGTAGTTCAGCCCCTTAAGTTACTTGGTTCTACTAACCCATAACCTTGGTACCTTTGCAGCTAAAGTATCCAAAACAGTGTCAGTGCCTAATGCTATGCATGGACCAGAAAGATAGAGAAACAGTGTGGCAACTTGAATTCTGCCCATGGCCTCTGCTCTGGCCTGGGACAGGTACATCTCGTCTATTTTCATATGGATATGACTTATTCTCTAAGGAGCAAATCCTATCATCCTTATTTTCCAGATGAGGAAACATCTCAGAAAGGCTGAGGAGCTTGCTCAGAGTAGTACAGGAGGACACATACAGGCTTTTCTCCAGGTCTGATCTTCGAGCCCTTTCCACTTGCTTTTCCAGGGCTATTTCCAGTGTGTTCATTTAGTATGCTCAGGACAGGCCTGAGGGCTAAACACCTGTGCAGGCAAAGAAATTTCCCTGAGATACTCTGCTTCTTTTTCCATGACAATTCCTCAAGAGACTACTGATAACAATACACATTGTGGAGTTATTTCAGAATGCAGGAAGGAAAGGGTTTGCTCAACTCAGGTTCTCTGGGGACTTTCTAGGCAGGAGGCTAGGGTGTCCCTACTGCCCTGAGCAGGGGGAAGGCAGCTAGCCTTCATGGAGGCCAGCTGGGTATGCTATGCTGTCTCCTCTTTTGGGACACCCTTCTCCACCTGCTCCATGGGCCTAATGTCATCCTGGTTCTACAAAGGCCCTATTCCTTCTCCCTGCTGCGCAGGGATGTCTGGTCTCAGCCGGGCACCACCATAAATCCTCTTCACTTCTATCCTCGCACCCTGCCATAAGGAACGTTCTCTTTGTGAATGAGGTTTGGTGTGTGCACTGGGCTGCGATCAACCACGTGGATCCCATGGAACCTGATGCATACATGAGACGCCTGGCCGCCACTTTCCCTCCCCGGTACTCCAAAAGGCAAAGGGCACAGCTCATGTGCCTTCTCTTCTCTCTATAAAAAACAGGCAAGATGGCAGGTGGGCCTGATGTCCACAAGGCTGCCTTTCCTCAAGCAATGGAATCAGAGGCAGGTGCTGGGAAGCAGGGGTGGCTACAGGCGCTTAATCACTGGTCAGGAGATAAAAAGGGGGTGCATGTGGGTAGCATCTGTGCCTGGGGACCCCCTTAGATACTAGTTGAGTCTCTCCAACTCATTATGTCCCTGTAGGAGAAGCCTTGATGCCTGAAGCCCTTCACAAAATGCCTAGTTTGCTTAGTATCCAAGCTGCTATCTAGAGACATGTAAAGAAAACACTTTCTCCCAACACCTGTGTCTACCAAAAAAAGAATCATTGCCGGATTCTTCACATGAAAGTCAACAGAGCAAAGGACTGTATCTGACAGAAAAGGAGAAATGTGCAGGCCAGGAACAAGGATTAAGGGAGAGTTTCTAGTTACTCACACAAGAGAGCTGAGGGCTGCTTGTCCTAGATGGTGCTGCTGCCAGGCCGACACCTGTCCCAGAGACAGCATTCCTGGGGAGTTGAAGCCTTGCAGGGCCGACAGGTCAGCGCTGGTCAGTGAGTAGTCTACAAAGGCAGACAAGATCGCTCCATGTGATTAGAAGGACTGTACAGAATCTATTCTACAAATAGCAGCTGCAACAGCTCCCAGGGTGAGAAGCCAGGTACTTCACAACAAAATAACACACATATGGGTCTAAAATCCACAAAACTTTTTCTTTTGGGAGGTTTACTGGATCTACTATATTTAGTTGTCTGGGATTATTTAAATAATCAAAGGCCATCATAAAAGAATGCTCCTATGCAATGTTATTTTAAATAAATATGACGGCCACTACCCTCTGGAACAAAGACAAACATTGGAGCTTATCCAGAGTGAGTCTGGATCAGCTGGTCTTAATGAAGTATGGGGAACAGAAGTATGGGTGCCATACTGAGTGACACAAGACACTAAATATGTCATTACACAATTAAGTAATTGCATTTGTTTGAAGTATGGAGCTGCCACAGCTCCCTGACTGCATACAAAATAATTTCAAGTTCATGAGAACCTTTCTGTCTCGCCAGAGTAGAACACAGCCCACTGTATATGAGTGCTTCACTCATCGTCACTGTGGCCCACTTAAGACATTAGGTATCACTCACACATGGAGTTATTTCAGCTCATCATTAACACCTGGCTTTTCCATTTGGTTCTAACGAGAAGTAGCAAAAACTCTTCTACTTTTCACTTCTTTCTCATGTCTCAGGAAGGTGTTTAAAGAAGCTGGTCTTCCTAGTGAATGAACATTTTCAAAAAAGAACTGGTTGAAGCAGCATGGCTGGTGCTCAGGACTCCGTCCTGCCTCTATCTTCTCTCACTTCATGTCTCTAAGGGTAGCTCAGCCAGCCCCACGGGGCAGGGACAGGTACCCAGCACACTGACACCTTCCCCAGTATCCCCTACAGCCCACAACTCTCTTCTGACTTCTTCAATGACCTACATGTCACATCTACTTGGAAGCTCTACAAACAACTCAAATCTGACATGGCCCAAATTGGACTCACCCTTTCCTTCAAATCTGCTCCTCTTATACACTCCCCACTCTTAGTAATTGGCACCAACATTCACCCAGCAGCCTGTGCAGAGCCTGTGGATGTCGTTCTTGCCATTCCTACCAATACGTACCAAGTCTGGTCAATTTTGTCTGCTCTCTCTCAAGCCTGCCTGAGTCTCACCATCTCTCCTGCCACCACCTAGTCTAAGCCACCAGCAACCACTGTGTAGACCACTATGGTATCCTCTTACATGGCTTCCTGGCATTCACTTTTGCCCCTGTGTGCACTGAAGCCAAAATGATCTTTTTAAGACAAGTATGATCATGACCTCCCCTTAAAACCTTTTTATGGCTTCCCAATGCTCTCCGGACAATGTTCAAAATCCTTGACATGGCCTGTAAATCCCTACTTACCTCTCTAGTCTCTGCTCTAACCACCCTGCCCTCCTGTGGACTCCAGCTTTTATACACAGCACTCCCCCTCCGGGAGCAGTCTCCCTACTCTACCTGGCTGAGTCGTGCACACTTCTTTGTGTCTACGCTGCAATGTAGCCCTTGACACAATTACAATGGTTTATCCCTAGAACTGTGTATCTTGTGTATTTCCCACTAAGTTCCACTGTTGACTCCTGCATTTCCAGTGCCTGGCATAGCGCCACACAGTAAATGCTCAGTAAACATTCGCTGAGTGGATGTGTGACTAAGTCTGTGAAGCTGGGACTGATCTTAAGCACAGGCATGAGGGAGTGTCTATAGGGTTCCTTTGCACAGAACTGTTTTACTTTTTAAAATGTTCCTCATTTATTCATCCCTTAACTGACTGACATGACTGACACCAAATGTGTATAGAATCGTAGGTAATACACTAAAGAAAGATAAAACATGGACAAGTGTTTCTGAAAGGCAAATAAATAAACTAAATTAAAGATAATATGGTAAACTTAAACAGAATAGGTGTTCTAAGAAAGACAGCAAAGATAAAGTCAGTCAAAACGTGGAATGAGGCTGAAGCTAAGGGATCAATGGTTTTAAGAAAGCCTGCCTCCATTTTTATGTTTTGGTGATTCCTTCTAGACTTTTAAAAAATATATTCTTTCTAATCCAATGGCATTTCTAAAAGTAAACAGAGTGGAATTTCTAACTATACTGAAAAACGTACAATGAAATGTTCAGTACTCTGTAATCTAATGCTGACACCCAGTGAAAGCCCCGTCTTCTCATCCAATGCTCCTCTGAACACTTTCGCTGATAGGTCTTTCTCTTTCCCTACCCTCTCAACTCAAAGAGTGTAAACTCATAACCATAACAACTCAGGACTTCCCTTCCATGGTTATCAACTTAGCTACGCCCCGTCTCCTTATCAAGAATAAACCTGGGAGAATAGGTATGTCCGTAGCACAGTGTTTTTCATACCAGGTGATTAATGCATGAATACACAATCCCTGGCTTTACTCCGGAACCTTGCTCTGTGTAAGACACAAATAGTAGGCTACAGTTCACAGACCCTAGGCTAGTCTGCAAGTGATGGATTTTGGCATTTTCTTTATACTGATTGTTGGAAAAAGTAATGACCATTTCCTAAGAGGCCTTCTTTTTCAATAATACCTTTTAAAGTTGTTTCTGTTTTGAAATAACTACTTAGAATTAAAGTGGCAATCAAGTGTATTAATTGCTCTGCCCCCTCAGGTAGCTCCAGATAGCAGTGTGCGCCCTGCCAAAGGATTTACCCTGAAGCCTAAAATTAGATGATCTTTGCCACAGGCTACTTCTGAGAATCATAAAAAAATAACTTCTTTGCATTGCAGTCTCTGAATAATTGGCAAGGTATAATTGACCTACTGCCTTCTTTCCTTCTTCCATTGAAGCATCAGGGGCTTGGCTCACCTGGTGAGAAAGTGAAACCATGTGCATTTTCTGCCCCTCCTCAGATGGGCATATTTAAACAAAACTGGCTGCACAACCTGATTTTCCATATAGCCCACTTGGCTAAAAGCATCCCTCAATCACTATAGTATTCTTAAACATTCCTAACATACCCCCGAATTAGGGTGTTTTTAGATGCAATGTCTAAATAAACGTAAATGAGCGAAAAAGCTCCTCTCAGAGGCAAAACATGACTGGCTCTGAGGAGAAACGACAAAAGTCCTTGTTTTGCCCTTCAGGCACAAACACAGACCAAACTAGTGTTTCCAGGGAGAAAACGAGAGCCTGCCAGACAGGGCTAAACACCTGCCCAAGCCTCAGGTCCGCAGGGATTCATGGTCTTTCCCAAAGCAAGTTAACATAGCAGGGAGACAAACATCTTATTTCAAAGCCTGGAAGAGTGAGATACTGTGTAAAGAGAAACTAAATAGAAAATACCCAAGCAACAGGCCATTACTCTCCTTGGCTTGATGGATGCCACAGTTTTGATAACAGCTGCTTGTTTTTTTGTCAGGGGAAAGCAAAAGTTCACGCTGGAGAAATAGAAATAACTTTTTCAACTCAGTCTGCTATCAATGTGGGGGTTTTTTTGGTAATTTTTTCAAGGCTAGCATGCATTTAATATAGCTAAATTTGAATCTAAAAACTGGAAATAATTTATTTCAATAAATATACTTTAAAAAAAAAAAAGATCACAAAAATGCATGTTGGTCACAAAACAGAAAGCATTGAAACCCCTGGAAGACTCTTGAGCAGGCTCACCAGTGTTGTAGGCAGTCGGCACTGCAGAGTACACGAGTCCCTGTGGAGGCAAGCTTGGGGTCGTCACAGACACGACTGGGGTAGCGAGAGGCTGAGTGGCTTGAGAACTACTTATCCTTTGGGTATTCTGTGAGAGATCAGAAACAAAACGTGTTATTAAGTGGTATTTGTGTTTAGACTTAGTATTTTAAAAATAACTTTCAATTTAAAAGTGACATTTTTCACAGTTTTATACGAATATATTTTCTGAAGCAGCAATGACGCAAAAACCTTAAAAATGCTAATGGGAATAATTTAATATTTAATTTTAAAGGACATATTTTTACATTAATTATTCATTTCCATTTTTTAAATAAAGGGAAAATTATTCATTTTCCCTTTATTAATGTCAGAGACACAGCTTTAAGATGAAACTTATATTATGGGCAACGACACCTCTATGTGTTGCATAAATGAGGACGTGATGCCACTACAAATACTGTCAGGCTATCACAAATGAAATATGCGTAGGTTTTAAATACCTGATGATAGCAAAGGTCATCTGTGTTTATAGGGATTGTCAGTCTATGAGCATAGACTTTTCTTTGCAGCGTTTATGTGTTAACATGGTTTAAAGTCATGGCTTATTGAGTGCAGCTTGTATTCTTATTTCTTTCCCTCTGATTCTGTGGGTGACCTATTTTTTAACAGTAGATTTAGATATATATCTCTTCACAGTCTCCTGGCTTTCTGAAAGGAAAGGTTTTGAGCAGAGAGCTTTTGAAAAAGAACTGCTGATAGGGCTGTGGATGGAGTGACATGAAATGTTTGCCATATGAATACACCTATATAGTTTTCTACCCATGCTGGGAATGAATAGAAAAGTGAACTATTAAATAATCTAGTTAGTTTAAGATAGTCATTGTCCTCTATGTGTAGGAGTGGGTTAGAACTAGCTTCGCACCTTCGTGGCTTAAGGCAACATTTTTTCAAAATCAAGGCTCAGAGGGACAGAAGAGACCATGTGTCATTAGTACATAAGGAGGCCAAAGCACAACTCCAACTTTTTTTTTATTTTTAAATGAAGTGACAGCCTGATAATTGAAATTCAGGGGTCTGAACCATATCAGTAAAAGTATAATTCAGTGCCCTTGAGATTAGAAAAAGTAAGGATGTGATTCAGTTTTCTCTATCACCATTTTTAGAAAGGTACATCAGATAAAGGCCTTTGGCTAAATCTAGACACTCAAAAACTGACCATTTGATGAGGATCCAGGCCTCAGTTTATTTCTAGACCTCAGTTCATATTTTCTACCCTAAGTTAGAGGATGTTAGAAAGACTATGCAGTATGTGGATGTACTGCCTGAGTTTCTGTCCTGGATTCATCATTTCCTAAGCATTGGGAAAATCACTTAACCTCTCTGAATCTCTTCACTGCCAAGTAGAGAAGACAGCTATCTTGTCCTGCCTGTCTTCAATGCTACTGTGAGAATCAAATGAGGTAGTATATGTTGGAAATGCTTTCATAACTGAAGTACTACACAAATATAAGATATTATTCCTAAATTACTGTCCCAAAAAACCCTGTCGCCGAACTTCTACATAATTGGTGGAAAAAAATAGATAAATATTTTTATTCCTTCTGATTCGTAGCTATTCTGCTAGAGCTGTCATGAAGTAAAGCTGTTCTAGAACCGTAAGACTGCTAAAGGAATCTCTGCGGTTGGCTCTCACCAGGAGAGTCTGTAGTGCAGGCCCCAGGGCACCTGGCCTTCCTCACTTTGGATCACAGTCATCCATGATTATATTTTAGAGCTCAAACCAATATGAACAACTTTCTAAATTCTAACAGATTGTTTCTGATTATATTTTGGTCTAACACACAAAGCTCTGTATTTTGAATTAAGTTTTGGGGAATTTAGCTTATTTTTTAAAGAATATGAATCATGTTTATAGTTCTTAGATGTATTTTTTTCTTAGTTACAAATATTTATTTTTATGATTTCTAGATTTTAGGTCTTCAAAGCCTTAGATATTTATCTACGAAATTCTGTAATTATAGATGTACTTTGGGGAAAGTGGAAAGTCAACGTAAGACAACTGGGAATATATTTTAGTTTCAGCATCAAGTAAATAAATCTAATAAATTTTTGAGATAGGGATCTACTTTGGAATTAATTTGTTCTTTCATATTTGGTCTAGAACTTCAAAAGTCAAATTCCCTAGGTGAAAGAATACAGTATGAGATGGTTTTGCCTGGACCCTGACCACTCCATGGCTTCATCTCCGTGCCAATCCCTTGGCATGTCCTCAAAGACGAGGGTAACAATGCAACTCCAATATGTTCATCTACTCATCAAAGCTGCTAATCTCAATGGCACTGAGTTCTATGAGAGTCAGTGACTTTCCGAACCACTAGAGGGCAACATAGCACCAGATAAGTCACAGAAGCATTCACAACACCTCAAGGGTAAACAGTGAGGTCTAATCTAATTATTTTAGCTTGAATTATAAACTTCCATTTGCTAATCACTATGGTATCATTACGTAAAGTACTTCCCCAGAAGACATTCATAACATGTAATACAACACCACATTTACAGCTGACTAGTATATTTCAGTTAACCAATAAAAAACTACATCCAAAACTGTGAGAACAATCACAAAACTAATTAAAGAACAATCTTGTATTTTAAAGAGTACAACCCTATTTGAAAAGAAAACAAATTGTGAAAAGCACACGAGCATGCATAAACATTTAATAATAAAATGTGAATAAAATCAACGGCTGTCTCCCCCCCACCATGCTTTCATGCACTCTTATCCCTGATCAACGCTAAAAACAGCGCTTTCCAGTTTTTACTCCCCTTAAAGTCCTTTGCTTAGCAGCTGACTTTGAATTCACATGATGACTTCTGTGAAGTCTGGGTTTCAATTCCCAAAGAAGTAATAGTTCAATTACAAGTTATTTTTAGTCAAGTTTATTTTCTAGAGGAAAAGATAACAAAAAACATTTGCTTTGGGAAAAAAAGATAATAGCTGCTTTTAAGAACAGCATATCGTCTGGTAGAAAAGTAAATCTGTATATGTTCAATTACAGACATTCCTTTTAGTAAACAGGGAACCCCCTTGTGGTTCAGACTGTCTCATGTAGGATGAAATAATTCCAACTCTGAAAAAGGTGACCTCACCAAAAATGATGTAATCTTTTTGAAAGAAGGAGAAATAACACAAGATCGTGTGTTACAATCTGAGGAACTTCGAGAGTGAAGTCATTCTCTAAAAATATTTTAATAATCTGGAGAGCTATATAAGGAATTTTTATCTTTTCTTTAAAAAATCCTTAACAAGTGTCCTATGCTCATGGACAGAGCCTTTTTAAAGGCTCTATTACAACGTTCCCTCCAACAAATAAAATGGATCAACATATATAATTATAAATAGAAAAACTACAGTCTATAGTTCAGTAGATTGCATTAGTTATTCTAAGAATTTGAATAGTATTTAATAAAAAGAAAACAATCTGTGTAACAAAGGGAACATTGGTTAGATAAAAATGTTTAAAAGAATTAGTACTTTCTACATCTTTTTCAACTTCCTTCAAGCAGAAACCCACACTCACCAACTCCAATTCCTCTTCCTCCGACTGCACTCAGCACATAAGAGGGATAAGAAAGTTACTAAGACTGTTTGTTGGTACTCACAAACAAAATATTTCTTTCGAAAAACATGTTATTCAGACACTAGCAGTTGTTTGGCATCTAAAGAGATGATTATACACACAACAGATAGAAATATAAATTACTTATTGTCTCTATACTTGTAGTTGATTTTTCAAAAGACTAGAAAGATTCTTCTAAATTATCTAGGGCCAGGATTTAAAGAACGCCCCTCCCTTCAACTCAGTCTTCTCTTACACTGCCCTCTCCTCTACACAGGCATGCCACTGTGATAATATTTAAAAGAGGTTTCTCATCATGATACCAGTCTATATTTAGAACCCTGAGAATACTAGCTCTGTACTTATATCTTAATCCTCCTATGGCTACCCCATTTGGTTACACATATCCATTTATCTCCTGGTAGATTCTGTGCTTCTTGGCAGGCAGAAATTGCTGTATGTTTTATTTCCCACAGTAGCTAGCACATGTTATGAAACAACAGGAACTCAAACATTATTATTAATACATGAGTTTTAAATAATGGTTTTATATATGTTTATCATTTGTAAATATAGTTTTCATATTAATAAAATAATTTCAATGAAGAAAATAAGACTGGAGAAGAAATGAACTGATGTATGGAAGTCATGTATAGAAATGAAACATATTTGCCCCTTTTCTCTTATTTAGAAATTAATATGCTAGAAATAATCAAATTAGTTTTGTTTTTCAATTTTACTTGAATAAGCTAAACTTCTTTGTCAATCTGTGCAAAGTGTCTTTAGAAGCACCACTGAGGCCCCAATCTGGAAGCACGTTTCTCTGCAAATGAATAGTACAAAGCAGGAAGGTGGCTGATTATTTACTCTGAAAAACAATCACTAGGCCTACAATTGCTATCTCAAATGTGGGTAAAATGCTGTTTTATTACAAGTATCTTTACATATCGCCAACTATAAGACACACATTAAAATACTATCAAATACTATGTGGATGTGTGCACACAGGTGTGTGTATAATATATAGTTTGCACTTTCACCTATAGGAATGAAGATGCATATGGTTTACATGACAAATTTTCAGTTTTTCATGGAGATGCTTCATGATCTCTTTAAAAAGATATAATTTTTTATTAAGCAGCTGCTAAATGCCTAAATATAATGTATCTTTAAAACTTTGCAGTTTACTAATAGTTCTTATAAACATATTTCTATGCCTACAGAAGTGAAACTTCTGTAGTTTTTTATTTCTGAAAGATAGTAGCAAGTATTACATAGCCAGCTACTGAAAGGTGAGCCAAGTGACCATCCTAAATGCCATTTTTTCTTGGCTCCTTTTGGGGGAATATTCCTTTGTTATGTATGTATGTATGTATGTATGTATGTATTTTAAACTTTCATTTTGAAATAACTGGCTTTTGTGAAGAGTGTTTCCTCACACATCTCCACCAGTTTCCCTCAACGTTAATATCCCAAAGAAACACAATGTGATTGTCAAAACTAATAAAAATAACAGCACTAATGAAAGCTTTGGACTTCCCTTGGATTTCACCAGTCTTTCCACTGATGTTCTTTCTCTGACCCAGGATCAGATCCTGGATGCCACATGCCTTTAGCTGTCATGTCTCCTTACTCTCCTCTGGTCTGTGACAGCTCTTCACTCTTTCCTTGTTTTTCATGAACTTTTTAAGAGTTCTGATCAGGTACCTTGTAAAATGTCTCTTGATTGGGGCTTGTCTATTCATAGTTAGATAGAGGGCATGGATTTTTGAAAGAATACTACAGAAGTGATGTGACTTTCTTAGCATACCGTATCAGAAGGTACAGGTCACCTTTATGTCTCATTAACAGTGATGTTAAAAGTAATCCTCTAGTTAAGGTAGTGTTTTCCAGAATTCTCCACCATAAAATCACTATTTTATCCTTTCTAAGTGACAAATATTTGGGAAGAGACACTTTAAGGCTATGTAAATACTGTGTCTTTCCTTAAACTTTCACCCACTTGTTTTAGCATTTACCAATTGACCTTGCCTGCAACAATCACTACTGGACTGTGGTGTTCTAATGGTGATTTACTAGTTCTCTCATACTTTCTGTATTTATTAAGTTAGAATCCTTCTCTAAGGAAGAGTTGTCCCTTTTCCCCTTACTTACTCACTAATTTATTTATATCAGCAATGGACTAAATATTTATTCCTTGGATTATAATCCAATACTACTGTTATTTGTTATCCAAATTGTTCCAATTTTGGCCATTGGGAGCTCTTTCGAAAGTGTGGCTCCTGTGACCTTTGATAGTACTTTCTTATCCTCTGATACCTCTGGACATTTCATATCTCCCTGCCCCAGCTCTACAATAAACCATTTCTCCAAGCAGCCCTGGTTCCTTATATTAGAAAATGCTATTTAGAAAATGAGATCTGAGCACAAATATGCTCAGTTACTGGGTGTTGTTGCTTCAAGGTCCTCTTAGCAAACACAGCTAGGAAATATATGATGCATTCTAATTTGTGTGTACACACATTTACATTTTTGTAGTTATCAACCTGTATGTATGTATTAAAAAAAAACAACAACAAAAAAAATCTCATACCGAAACCTCCAACTACAACCCAGAAACACAGTGTTCATTCTAGGCCCCTTGTTCCGCTCCCTTGCATACTGGTAATTTTTTTCCAACCATAAGAAACTGGGCTCTCTTTATCTATAATGTACTCACTTCATTGTTCAACCCTTGTGTATCTGTGTGTGAGGAACAAATTTACTATCTACAGTATAGTGATTTGGTCTCTAACCTTACAGTATCCAGATAAAATGGTTTCCAAAGTTATTTAGAGCAGTTCTTTCTCGGTGACCCCTTCTATAGCACCACGTCACATATTTGTAGCACAGTTACATTGACAGCCTGCACTCTATCTTGGACTCCCCTGAAATCTTGGCTTTTTTTTTTTTTTTTTAATTGCATTTGGTAAAAATCACTCTTGGTAGTACACAGAGTTCTATGGATTTTAACAAATGCAGACTCAGGTATCTAACAACACAGTATCACATAGAATAGTTTCATCACTTCGAAAATTCCCTCACACTATTCCTTTGTAGTCAATCCCTCTTCCCCGGTCCCAATCTGTGGCAACCAGTGAGCTTGTCTGCATTTCCCAGAATGAAATACAAATGGAATCATTCACGATGCAGCCTTTTAGATCTGACTTCTTTCACTTACCAAAATTCATTTAAGATTCATCTATATCATTGTGTGAATAAACAGTTCATCCCTTTTTGTCACTGAGTAGTATTTCTTTATGTAGATGTACCACAATGTGTACACCCATTCATCTGTTGAAGGACATCTAGGTTTTTATTTTGTTTTTCAAAATTATATATAGGTTATTGCATAAGCATAATTTTCAATTCATGTGGGTAAATATTCTAGGAGACTGTTGAGCTGTATAGCCAGTTATATTTAACTTCATAAGAATTAAAACTTTTTCCAAAGTGGCTGCACCATTTGCATTCCAAGCAGGAACAGATTAGGGTTCTTCTGGCTCTGCACCCTCAACAGCATTTCCATTTTTAGCCAATTTTGTTTTTATTTATTTTAGCCATTCTACTAGGTTTGTAGTTATATCTCACTGTGGTTTTAATTTTCATTTTCCTTATGCCTAATGAAATTAAGCATATTCTCATATGCTTATTTGTCATCCATGTATCTCCTTTTTGAAGTACTGGTTTAGATCTCATGTCCAGTTTTAAAACTGAGTTGTATGTTTTCTAATTGTTGGGTTTTTAGAGTTCTTAATAGATTCTGGATACGGATCCTTTATTAGGTACGTGATTTGCAAATATTTTCCTCTAATTCAGAGGTTGTCCCTTTTGTTCTCTGAACAGTACCTTTTACAGAGCAAACACATTTTGACAAATTTCAATATATGAATTTTTTCTTTACAGATTGTGCTTTTGGTGTTTATAGTTTTCTCCTCTAAATTTCAGTTTCATGTTTCAAATTTGCATCTATGATCCATTTTGAGTTAATTTTTGTATAAGGTCTGAGGTAGGTATCAAGTGGGGTTTTGTTTGTTTGTTTTGCGGATCGACGTTGAATTCTGTAACAGCTCACTGAATTGCCTTACTATTAATACCTCTGCCCAAATCCAGCTGGGGATCTCTGTATGGGTCTACTTTCTGGGCTCTTTTGTCCATTGATCTATGTGCACATCCTTTTGCCAATACCACACATTCCGGATTACTACAGCTTTACCGTAGGTCTTAAGATCAGGTACTGTTAGTCGACTTATTTTCTTCTTTCTTACAGTCATTTTGGCTATTGTAGTTCCTTTGTCTTTAAATATATATTTTAGAATCAGCTTATTGATATCTACAAAAAAGCATGTTGTGATTTTGACTGGAATTGTGTTGGATCTACCAGTTATCAACTGACACAAATTGACACAAATGTCAACCTAGTAAGAAGTAACGCCTTTGTTTTTATTTTTGGAGACAGAGCCTCACTCTGTTGATTTGGCTAGAGTGCAGTGGCACAATCCGAACTCACTGCAACCTCAAACTCCTGGGCTCAAGTGATCCTTCTGGCTAAGCCTCCTGCGTAGATGGACTACAGGCACATAGCACAACACCCAGCTAATTTAATATTTTTAGAGATGGAGTCGTGCTATGTTGCCCAGGCTGGTCTCAAACTCCTGCCTCAAATCATCCTCCCACTTTGGCCTCCCAAAGTGCTAGGATTATAGGCATGAGCCACCCCACATAAGGCCAGAACTGACAACTTGACAATACTGAGTTTTCAAAACTCAATTAACGTGACATATCTCTCTATTCATTCAAGTCTTCTTTGATTTCTTTCATCAGTGTTTTGGAGTTTTCAGCATACAGATCATGTACATATTTTGTTACATTTGTACCTAGGTGTTTCTTCTTTTTCCTTTTTATGGGGTGCCATCATGTTTTTTGTTTTTTTTTTTAAATTTCAAATTCCAGTTGTTTATTGCTGACATAATACATGCAACTTTTACATACTGACTTTGCACGCTACAACCTTGCTAAACTCACTGATTAGTCACAGTTCTTTTTGTAGCTTCTTTATACTTTTCAGAATAGAAAATGATATCTTCTGTGGATACAGTTTAATTTTTCCCTTTCCAATATGTATTCATTTTATTTTTCTTGTCTAACTACTTGCTACAACTTACAGTACAATGCTGAATATGAATGGTGAGGAAAAAACATTTTTGCCTAGTTCCTAATATTAGTAGAAGACTGAATGCATTTCCCTTATTGTATTAGCCATACTGTTTTTGTAGATGTTCTTTATTAGGTTAAATTCCCTTCTATTCCTAGTTTGAAGAGGGGTGTTTTTGTTTTTTTTTAAATCATGAATAAATGTTGAATTCTGTTAACATGGTAAATTATACTGATGAATTTTCAAATGTAGACTCACCTTTGCATTCCTGGGATGAAACCCACTTGGGCGGGGGCATATTACCCTTTTTATATATTGCTAAATTTACTAATATTTTACTGAGGATTTTTGTGTCTAGAGTTCATGAGGGATATTTGTTTGTAGTTTTTTCTTTTGTATTGCCTTGTTTTAGTTTTGCACAAAGGTAACGCTGATCTAAAAAATGAATTAGGAAGTGTTCTCTCCCTTTTTTTTCTGAAAGAGACCATATAGAATTTATGTCATTTCTTCCTTACATATTTGGTAGAAGTTGCCAGTGAAACCATCAGGGTCTGGAACTTTCTTTTGTAGAATGTTTTTAAACTAGGAATTCAATGTTTTAAATAGATAGTTACTATTCAAGTTAACTATTTCTTTTTCAATGAGTTTAGTAATTCTTTGGTAATTTATATCTTTCAAAGAATTTATCCATCTCATCTAAGCTATCAAATCTATAGGAACAGAGTTGTTTGTAATACTCTCTTATTATCTGTTAGTACCCTCTGGGTGATATACTCTTTTACATTCCTGACATTGGTAACTTGGGATTTCTCTTTTTCTTTAGTCAGCTTGGCTAGAGGTTTATCAATTCTGTTGATCTTTTCAAAAAGCCAGTTCTGGTCTTGTTTTTTGTGTTTTTTTGTTTTAAATTTTATTATTTCTGCTCTTTACACCTTTTCCTTTCTTCTGCTTGCTCTGGGTTAAATTTGTTCTTTTCTTGAGTTTCTTAAGGTAAAAGCTCAGATTTCTGAATTGGGACCTTTCTTCTTTTCTAATATAGGCATTTATTGCTATAAAGCTCCCCTCAGCACTACTCTACCTGATTCCCAAAATTCAGATGATGCATTTTTATTTTCATTCAGCTATATGTATTTTTAAATTTTCCTTGAGATTTCCTCTTTGGCCTACAGGTTATTTAAAATTTGTTGTTTAATTTCTAAATACATGGAGATTTTCCTGTTGTCTTTGTGTCACTGGTTTCTAGTTTGATTTTATCATGGTCTAGGATATAACATGTATCATTTCAATTCTCTGAAATTTTCTTAGGTTTGTTTTAGGAACAGGATATGGTTTATCTTGGTCAATGTTCCATGTACACTTAAGAAAAATATGTGTTCTGCCCTTGTTGAGTGAAATGTTCTATAAACGTCCCCTAGGTTAGTTTGGTTGGATGTCAGATCATCTATATACTGATTTTTCTGCCTATTTTTTCTATTGATTACTGAGAGAGGGGTGTTAAAGTCTCCAATTACAATTGTGGATTTTTCGACTTCACCTTTTAGTTCTACCAGTTTTTGCTTTATGTTATTTTAAAGGTCTGCTGTTAGATGCACATACATTAGTTATTTCTTAGAAAATGGACATGTCATGTCCCTCTTTATCCTTGATAATATTCCTTGTTGTGAAGTCTGTATTGTCTGAAATGAGTATGTCTGCTTTAGCTTTCTTTTGGTTATTATTTACATGGTATTATTTTTCTCTATCATTTTATCTATGTCTTTATATTTAAAGTGGGTTTCTTGTAGACAGCATATTGTTTGGTATTGCTTTTTAAAAAAAATCAGAAAATCTTATCTTTTAACTGATGTCTTCTAACCACATTCAATGTGATATGGTTGGATTAAAATCTACCATCTTACTATTTTTTATTTGTTTCATCTGTCATTTTTCTCTTTTCTCCCACTTCTTGGGCTATTAGAGTGTTCTTTGTAATTCTATTTTATCTTTTCTATTGATTGACTTGCTATTTATACCTCTTTCAAAATTTTTTCTGTAGTTGTAGTAGGGTTTATAATACATATCTTTAGTTATCCGGAGTTCACCTTCCAATATTATGCCATGTATAGAATAAGGATCTACAACAGTATACTTCCACTTCCTCCCTCCCTTCCTTCCTTTGTCATTATATATTTTATTTTTTACATTTGCTACAGACACAAAATACATTGTTACTATTTTTGCTTTATACAGGCATCTATCTTTTGGAGCAATTAAAAAGAAGAAAACATCCAGACCTTGTTTTCTGATACCATTCTCCAATAAAAGAAATCAAAGTTCCTTGGAGAAACGCCTGCTTCTAGGACTGAAGCAGGAAATAGACAAGATGAGCGTGGAGCATACCGTAGAGCCAGAAAATAAAAAAGCAATACTCTTCACACACACACAAACCTTTCTCCCCTCCAAAGATAAGGGTATGTCAAAGGGACACAGAAACCAAGTGAATAGCCCTCAAAAGCTAAAGCTGGAACAATGTTAGCAACAGAAAAAAGTGGTATTGCATTATAATCCAAAGTATTAAAATCAATGCCCGTTAGGCCTGCAATGTCTAAAATAAAAAAAAAAAATCAATGTCCATGAGTCCCTCTTTATATAAACTAGAGAGGATAAATCTCCTTGTGCAGAATAACTTCTAATAACTTATGTAGGTATTTTTCCCTTAAGGAGGTAGAGCCTTACCTCCCCACTCCTTAGGTGTCGGCTGCATATAGTGATTTCCTTCCAAAGACTACAGTATAGAGAAGGGAGAAAAGAGTAACTTTACAGAGAAGAAACCTGTGAAATACTACATCAGCCAGGTGACCAAGTTAACATCAGCAGGAATCACGCTGATATAGGATGAGCAACCCAATGAAAAATCTGAAATCTGAAATGCTCCAAAATCCAAAACCTTTTGAGTGCCAATGCAAATATCTCCAAATCCAAAAAAAAAAAAATCTGAAATCTGAAACACTTCTGGTCCCAAGCATTTTGAATAAGGGATACTCAACCTGTAGTATGCACCCTTGACATGATGTGATGAAAATGGCACCTTAATTCAATGGCCTTCCTCTCTCAAACAATCCCAGTGTGATCATGAGATAAATGTCAGACAAATCCCACCTAAGGGACATTTTACAAAATATCTGATCATGATTCCTCAAAACTGACAAGGTCATTAAAGCAAGCAAAGTCTTAGAAACTTTCACTAAGGAGACATGATTACTAAACGTAAAGAAGTATCCTGGATTGGATCCCAAAACAGAAAAAGACGTGAGGTTAAAAACTAAGTAAATCTGAATAAAGTATGAATTTTAGTTAATAGTAATGTATCAAGATTGGTTCACTAGTTGTAACAAATGTAGCATACTAACATAAGATTTTAATAATAGAAAAATTGTGCAGAGGGTATATGGGAACTTTGTGTACTATCTTTGCAATCTTCTTATAAATCTAAAACTGTTCTAAAAGTTTTATAAAAGGTAGAGAAAATGGATTTTATCTTCATTTACTCCACATCCACTGTTCTTCATTTCTTTGTGTAGACTCAAGTTTTTGCTACAATCATATTCCTTCTGCTGAAGAGCTTCCTTTAACATTCATTTCTCGTAGAGTAGGTCTGCTGGCAATAAAGTCCCACGATTTTTGTTTGAGAAAGTCTTTATTTCTCCTTCATTTCTGAAAGACATTTTTGCTGGGTATAGAATTCTAGGTTGAGAATTTTGTTTGTTTGTTTTTTAATTATTATTTTAGCATGTTAGATGTGTTACTCCATTATATTCTTGCTTGCATAGTTTGTGAAGAAAATTATGGTATTAATTCTTATCTTTGTTTTTCTGTATGTAATTACATATGCCTCTTCTCTGGCTTTAAGATTTTTCTCTTTGTCTTTTGCTCTTAGCAATGTGTGTGTGTGTGTGTGTGTGTGTGTGTGTGTGTGTGTGTGTGTGTGTGTGTGTGTGTGTGTGTGTGTGTACTGGTGGTAGTATTTATCTTATTTGGTGTTTGTTATTATTTCTTAAAATATTCTCTCTCTTTTCTTTTTGGAATTCCAATTACAAACATGTAACACCATTTGATAAAGGCCCACAGCTCTTGAATGCTTTGTACTGTTTTTTCTTTTGTTTGTTTTGTTTTCACTCCTCTTTCTCCTTGTATTTCAGTTTGGGTAATTCCTACTGACTTACAGACCTACAGGTCTTTCCTCCTGCTAGCCTTTAGTGCAGGGTTTGAGCCTTAGTGTTGCTCTGGTTACCCTCAGTGTACCTGGCACAGGCTTCAGATCCCTCTGGTGGTGGCGAGTGGCAGGTCAGGTTTTCTCTCCCGGTGCCTGCTTCACTCTGTGTGCTGTGCCTCAGAGGCTGCAGCCTTCTCAAGTCATCCTGCCACTGTCCTGGCATTGCTCTGTACCCAGCATGTCCTTCCTGCTCCTCTACCACGGGGTTAAGATATTTTTCCTTTCTCCATTTATTTTCCATTTCTCCAAATAAAATAGGATTTCCCCAGTACCCCAAGAGTGACAATGTTCATGTTCTTCTCCTCACAGTTTAAGGCTTTTGTTCCACAGAAGAGAAAGGAGATAAAGATCCAGGCAAAACTTCTCAGCCCTACTGCAGTGGCTATTCTTCCCCTGTCCTAGCTGTGTACCACGAGGAAGACTTTTTCAGGACATTTTTCAGTCTTTTCTGTGAATACCCAGTGGGGTTCATGGAGAAAAAGCCTACAAGAGAACACAGACTCACCCTGTTTTACACTGTGGTCCCCCAGAAGTTTCACACAATCTTACCAGTGCACACTTGGTCTCTAGCAATTCACTAATTGCCTAGGTTAACTCTTATTACCCTGTGTCTTGCCCAGTGCTCAAATGTTGTCTCTCCCTGCAGTATCTTTCTCTCCCTAGCATCTAGGCCAGTTGGTTGCCCTGAAATCTCAGCACTGCAATGGGCTGAAGGAAAATTTGTTGCATGTCCAAGTTTTTTCACTGCAAAGTTGGGAATGACACAGTTTCCAGTTTTCTGCATCTCCAAATGAAAAAAGTACAACAAAGTACTTTGTTTTTTGACCCAGAGTATAACACTTAAGAGATTTGGTCCTAGCTCTATTATGTAATATCTTGGACAAATAATAACACTTAGCTCAGTTTCCTCATCTCTACCATGCCACAATCATAGTCTAATTAAGAAACAAATGAGACAATGCATACATGATGATGTCTAGAATCTATAAAGTGTTATACAAATGTAGAATTATCTAAGCCTGACAGCATCACTTTCACACTTAGCAAAAAGTCGAATGGTGAGTTTAGCAGTTGCATAGTAGAAAGAACCTGGTATATCACCTAGTCGTAGTCAAACAGTTGCTAAACTAAGAATGGTTTTAAACTTGATGATATATTCCAATTTTTTTCTAAAAGAGGCTAAAGGAAATAAATATACTCTCCTGCTGTTCATAAACACAGACTTAGGACTTACAAGCAAATGTGGCTAGAAGGCTAAAGACACTGCAAGGGCATGGAGAATATCTACATTCTTTATAGAGTTAAATAGAAAGGTTATTTGAGAAGGAATAAAGAAAGAAAATTATTTGCAGAATAACTCATTCAAGTTTGTGTGCATTCTTCCCTATTCTACAATAGTTCTCTGTGTATACAGAATTTTCTAACAAATAATTTAGTGCTTCTCTCACTGAAAAGCATGCATAATAGATTATTGAAAGTATACAGAGAATACGTAAGTCATGTTTGACTTATAAATTTGGGAATGAGTCTCTAAGCAAAGATTCTAGCCTGGTAAAATTAAAATTAAACACGATAATCACTCAGCTTTAATTTTAAATAACCATTAAGCAGATTTCCTATTTTTCCATAATCTGATTTTTTGTGTATTTAAAATAGACTTGTCTCTTCAAATGCTAATTTTGAATACAAATATTCATTAGGAAAAGGTGTGGATTCTATGGAGGTACAGAAAATTCCGAAGTTAAGATATAGACTATGTATAAAATATGTGTTTTAAAGAATGAGGCTGAAGAAAGGTTTGACTTACCAGTGGAGGCATCATGCCCTTACTTGAAGGGGGGATAACAACTCGAAGATCTGGTTTTCGACTGTTCATTCCGAGATTACCACCACCTGGTGGAGGGGGAGACTTTGTAGGCATGACTTTGCCTAAACTGTTTGCACCAGTAGTTCCAATCAAATTTGGAGAAGCTCTTGAGTTTACAAACCCATTCCCTGGAAAAAAGAAATGTCATTCACTAACATAAAAAGAGTCATTAAAATACTTCAGCACAAATACAAAGTAAGTTTTCCTCAGATCTAGCTGCAAATGAATGTTATAACAAAACTCACCACAGGTTGAGTATCCCTTATCCAAAATGCTTGTAACCAGAAGTGTTTCCTATTTCGGATTTTTTAAGATTTTGGAATATTTGCATTGTGTACTTACCGGTTGAGCATCCCAAATCCAAAAATCTGAAATCCAAAATGCTCCAATGAGCATTTTCTTTGAGTGTCATGTCAGTGCTCAAAAAGTTTCAGATTTTGAAGCATTCTGTATTTTGTATTTGGGATGCTAAATCAGTAGTAACTAACCTGTATCTTTGGATATTTTAAAAATAAGCAAAGAGAGTCAATCAAAGTCTGAAATGCATATAAAGCTTAAGACTAATGCCACTTGCTTTCTAGCACTACTGCTTGGACCTGCTGAGAGATACTTAAAACACAACACATATTACTAACAGGGCACCTCATACTGGGACCAAGATAATGGAGGTATTATAAGAAAATGTCCAAGACCAGCCTATTCATTCATTTTTGTGACAGTAAAGGCACTGCTACTACTAGGTTCGAGTACTGAACTAGTTATCAGGGTAACTCTTTAACTGCAGCTTTTTTAAAGCACTCAGCTCTAAGGCCTCAATTTCACCAAGTACTTCTTCCTTATGGCTCTATTTCTACCTGCTCTGTTTCTTTAGCTTCCATCAAGGTCCTTATTAAATATTTATAGTTTATCTGATTTTAATTATCTTATTCCTACTTTTTGACTTTCTTTAACAGAACCATCCACCTCTTTTAGATGAAATAAGGAAATAGGCACAATGTGTTTATGTTCTGTGGACACAGTACTTTTGAGGAGCAGCTGACATATAAAATGAGATCATCCCTGTTTTCATGAATACAGTGGTCATTCTAGTCCTTCCTGTGTGCAGCAGCCATGTGGACTAGGTGGGGCTGACACCACTTCAAGCCCCACCCCTTGCCAAAGACTGGCTTAGTGATAGGCATGTGACTCAGGCCCAAGCATTGAGTATAAAAGCTTTTTCCCTCCCCACACTGTTTAGATGCAAGACTAACCAATCAGAACCTAGGTAAAAAAAGCTGTTCAATGGTTGCAAGGAGGGCTTCCATATTCCCCCAAATGTGACTGAGGAAGCATTTTATTCTTAAGTCATTTTGAGACTTGCAAGAAAGCCAGAATGAGGAAAAAGCTTATACAGAAAGAACAGCAAGGAAATCAAGTAAAAATCCTGATTAAACCATGCTTGCAGTTAGTACCGCTTCTGGATCTTTTTAGTTACGCGTAAGTTAATAAATCCCCTATACTACTTACACCTGAAGTGGTTCTGTTGGTTGCAACTGACAGAATCCTTAAAAATAGATACCATTCACCAGTTCAATGGTGGAGATAATGGCACAAATAAAAAACTACCAAGTTATAAGTAGACAGGAACATATTGAATATAATGTTCATTTATAGAGACTACATATGGTACTTCAATTTCTAAGTAAATTGCAAATAAAGCAGGGAAGAATAGAAAAATATTAACTATATGATACATTTATAAAAATATTTTGTGAAAATTTAATTACTAAATCTAAGTGTTAACTACCATTAAAAATATATTCTACTATATTCCATATTTTTTAAAAATCCACCAATTTTATTATCAAAACATAAGGGTTACAATGTGTAAAATTTTCTTTCAGTAATAAATGGAGACTTAATGCCATGAATATTGTATTACTATTCTATTTTGAATAGCCCCTAGTATCTAAGTCTATTATAGTTAAGTACACAGATGGCAATTTAAGAGCATCTTAAATCTGTCGGCTTAAGAATTCCATTCCTAGTGTTTATTACAAAACTGAAGAAGAACAAAATATTCAGAATAGTGAACTAGAAGTTCCTGAAGAGCTGAATAAGCCTCTTGAATTTTCTGGGTGGGACTCAGCATTCATATGTCATTAATAGTAACGTAATTACCTAAAATCAGATAACAACAAAAAACTACTTTTACTGTTTGGAAATCAAAAAAATTTAAACATCTAGTATGTGTATTACACTGTGCAGTTGAGAGGGTACAGGAAGGGAGACCAAAAAACCTCTACATGATCTTCAGGTAACTTTTCATCTAGTTAGCAAGAGCAGGAACATACCACATAGGTGTGAATATGCCAAAATTACACTTAAATATGGGCAAAACAACAGAACTAAGGGTAACCACAAGAAATTTATAATGAAAGAGAAAGCACTGACCACAGGCAGGTGGGCTTAATTAGGCAGGCCTCTGTGGGATTAACTACTGAGCAGTTTGAAAGGACAGAGGAACAACGGAAGAAAATGCAAGGCAGGCACTACGGATAAATGTGAGAAAAATGACAGGCTAAAGCATGAACGAATAAGGTGTGAGTAAGGAATGGCAGAGTAGATAAGCCTGGAGAATCCAGGCTCCACGGACCATCAGAAGAAAAGGTAGCTGTATTTTTCCTGCTCCTTTCCTTCTGTTATAAAGCAAAAAGGAACTTGAGAATCCACCAAAAATAAGGAGACACTAGATGAAATATTACATATGCATACAAACACCCCTATATTGTACTGTATTGTATTTTTGTGAGACAAGGTCTCACTCTGTCACCCAGTCTGGAGTGCAATGGCACGTCATAGAACACTACAACCTCAAACTCCTGGGTTCAAGTGATCCTCCTGCCTCAGCCTCTTGAGTAGCTGGGACTATAGGTGTGCATCACCATGCCTGGCTAATTTTTTTATTTTTTGCAATGACGGGGTCTATGTTACCCAAGCTGGTCTCAAACTCCTGGCCTCGAGCATTCCTCCCATCTCGCCCTCCCAGAGTGCTGAGATTACAGGCAAGAGCCACCACACCCAGCCCACACCCCTAAACTAATATACATGCAAGGACTAACCAAAACTGAGTGTTCTTGTGTGTGCTTAACACTGGCCTAAAATTTGTCCTAATTTGTCTGAGAAGACTGTTATTCTGAGAAGTGAAATGATTTGCCCCAAAGAACTGCAATGAATTAATGATAAAAATACAATGATATATTGCATATATTTTCAATTTAAGAGATTCTGTATTGGTTTATCAGATCATTTTAATTCTATAAACATTTCTTGAATGGAACAGAATTATTATTTAAAACCACTTAAAATCCATATAATATTTGGCAGTTTATAAAGCACTTTCAGGAACATTATATATGTATAATATGTGATATTATATAATGAATAATGTCAACTAATATATGAATTCTCAAATTAAAAAAATATGACTAGGAAGAGATGGATTAAGAGAGTTCATAAAGAAAACCTGCTAAAATGGATGCTTCAATTATGTCTATCTATAACACTTATATTTAGAGGTTGAAAAAGATATGTTACTTAGGTGAGTTTTTATGAAAAACTAAAAATTAATGTGATACAATCAACTGTTGGAACATCACTACTACATGTTCAAGTTTGGTATCTGAAAGCCAAGAGACAAAGAAAAAAGAGGTGAGGTGTGGTACTTAGGAATGAACCTGCTATCTCTCCAGCAGCTGTCATTCGGAATTTCAGGGTTCCAGAGGATCCCTCCCTACTCTTACCCAATTCCTGTTCCTTCCTCTGAAACTTTCGCCATGTGACCTACCCAGCTTTAAGTCATTTGTGTGATTTAGTGTTGCTGTGGGGACTGATACTTCAGTTATTCTTATGAGGCTACTTCCTGCATTCTGCTTCTCTTATCTTGAAGGGGTAGGTATTAAATCTGGGCTACATCTCCTTTCCACACCCCACACAGTAATTTCCTGCATCCTGTTAAGCTTCATAAGGCAGTGCTGTATAAAAAACAACCACTTCGCTGGGCTATCCCCTGTGGACAGAGGTAATTGCTAAGCCAGACATCTGGTGGATACAAAATGTTTATCAAACAATTTAATTCAAAAATAGGAAGGTTTAAAAGAAACTTCATATTGCATAGCAATATGAAAATGTTAATTAACAATGCTTTTCTTAATATATAATGGCATGAATATGTGTGCTGAATCTCTGATATTATTTAGAAGATTCTTATTTACTTGATTTATACTAAAATCAGAAGGATAAAGCAGAATTTTCTCTCAAAGACATTATAAGGGGATGCAAATACATACTTTGGAAGAACACATCATCAAAAAGCACAAATACCATTTCCCATGTGGAGTCTATGATGCTTTTTAGCTAGATATGGTACCATAGTAACCCTGAGAATCAAGTTACAAGAGTAAAAGGGGATCTTAAAGCACAGTATATCTTAGCGTAAAGTCAGGAGTCAATAGCAGATAATAATGACAGTATGATGTAAGTGTTTGGTAACCTGCCAGGCTGAAGCTAAAATAACCTCGTATGCATGACTTGTTATTTCGTAGAGTGTAGCGATGTACTACCTAATACATACTTTCTTACCTCTAGTTCAATTTTTATGACAAAAATGAAGATATTGTTGAGATAGATTTTTGAGGCAGATACTCTGAGCATATTACTCATTTTGCCACAATTTACAAATTTAGAAAATGGAGTATCTACTCTAAATGAGTAAACCCAATTTATACAATTGTCAAACTGTGTTTTCAGTTTTAATGGTAATTTACTACCCTAACACAAATGTGAAAAAAAATACTCTTGAGCAAACTGCATACTAATGCCTCCATAAACTTAACAGAGCTAATCTCAACTACGGTCCTACTGCTAGAAGGCAAGTCAGTCAATTATATCAGTCTAGTTCATATTTCAGAACATAAATCACATCAGCTGAAATAATGCATTCAAGTGGCTGGCAAGTACTTCATGTCCTTAATACTACTCTTCCAGGGTTGAACTGCAGACAATGATGTCATTAATGTTTTACTATGAATTCATTTCAGAAGTTCAACTGACATGCAAACTTCAAAGGATTCTGAAAAACTCATACAAAGGTTCAAGAACTGATTTTTTCATATTTGACAAAATTTTCAAAAAATTTGACGTTCAGCTGATTCTTCAACAAAAATACATGTTAAGTTATAAAATAATGTCATTTACATAAAGAACTGCTTGAGGTTTCTGAAACTAAAAAAGATCACGGGTTTTGGAATAATTAATGACGATACATTTGACTCAGTGAAAATACCTGTAAGATGGAGCACATGGATCCTACCCATTAGAAATTTATAGTCAAAAACAGACGATGCTCATTGGATCCTGCTTCTTCTCTTTCTGAATACTGCATTCCCCCCCTCACACTCTCCTGTGTGGGCAGCCGTAAAGAGGCAACATTTCTCCTTCTCTTCCTTCCTCAGGAAGCAGGATGGTTGAAGCACACGTGGCTTCAGCCATTGCCTTCATGTCAATGACTCTGAAATCTGGATTTCTGCGTTGTCCCTCCTAATTTCTAGTCCACATTCCATCATCTGGTGACACTTTCCCCCAGACATGCTGTTGTCATCTCACCTCAACCTGTTCTAAACACCTGCACTACAGCCATCCTCCACCATCCCATCCCCATCTTCACAGTGACCAAAGTTTTGTACATTCTTTCTTTACCGTGTCTTCCAACTCTTCCACCTCCTCTTTTTAACTGTCAATGCTCCTGCTACGATGCAAACCCTTTTTTTATCTTTATTCAACCCTAAACAATTCCAAAAGCTTCTTGAGCCTTTGTATTTCTAATTCGGTATATTTTTTTCTCTTTCTCAACATGTTTTAAAAAAGTAAATTGCTGGACACATCTAAGATTTTACTTTATGCTTGATATTTAAACATAGGCCTGAAGTTACAGTCCCCAGAGGCATCTAAACTACAGTATAAACTGAGTGTTAAGTGTAAATTCTCAGTAGAGAAATATATCTAAAATAAATCATAATCAAATAAGCAGATTGCTGCTATGAAACAGCTATCCGATTCGCAATATGTACACAGCTGCCAGGTTTTATTTGCACAGATAATTACATAGATGAAAAACAAAAAATTATCAAGTTATAAGTAAAAAAAGGAAATGTTCTAATTTACTATAATAAAATTTTATGACTGTAGAGATACCGTATCAACAGAGCATCACTGAAACTAGAAAAAGAGAGGGAAAAACATACTCCCACCATCATAACTATTATAGTCACTTAGGATTTTCCCTCCTTTTTATTTTCCACATGTATATTTTTGGCATAGTTTAAAACCCAACTAAAAAGTAATTCAGTTGAAATTTTACCCAATTCTCCTATTGCTGGATATGTTGATTTCTTCCTATTATTCACTATCATAAATAAAGTTGCAATGAAGCTTTGTTTATTCTAATTTACTTCTTCGGGAGGGGTTCTCAGAAATGGTATTAGTGGGCTTGGAGATACAAACATTTTTATGAAGACTAAAACATCTTGCCAAAACCTTTCCAGAAAGATTGTTACTAATTTACAATGCCATAAAAGCCCATATGAGGTCATCAGTTTCACCATACCTTCATCAGCACTGCATGTCACAACAAAAAGTAGTAATAGTTAGGAATTAATAAGTAGTAATTTTTTGACATTTTTATTTGAATTTCATGATTATTACCAACAATGGACATCCTTTTTCAATTTTTAAAATACCAGTTAGGTTTCTTTTTTGAATTCTATATTTTAGCAAAATTACATACTCATTCACTTATTAAGCATTCTTCTATCAGGTGCTTGGATTTTATCTTACCTTTCCTCTTAAGAATGAGGAAACTATATTCTCTCACATAAGAAGACCGGGGGGAAGAGTGGTTTCAGGCTCAGTTGCTTCAGTGGTTCAACACTGAGGACCGAGGTCTTTCCAGGTGTCCACTTTGCTATCCTTGGCATGTTGGCTTGACATCTTAAACTGACTCCCTTCATTATCTCAAGATGGGTGCTGCCGCACGTAGACAACAATGTCCAAAGACTCAAAGCCTACCAAGAGTCTTTCTGTGAGCGAGTGTGTATCTGTGAATTTTGTTTCTCTCTAGATTTTGGAATTAATAGTATAAATACTACACAATGCACTTTATTTTCTCTTATAATTTTAAAAGTGCTTTCATGTTTGTGGTTATAGTTTTTTATATCTAGTATATATTTATTTTTAAAACTTTTTTATTGTTAATATAACACACATACAGGAAATGCACAAAACAAAAACTTAGAGGTTAAGAATTTATCATAAAACAAAGATCCATGTAACTGACATTTAGATCAGGAAAATGAATATTGCCAGAACCCCGTATTTGGGCCCCCTAAAATGCCACCACAGTCCCACCTACCCAAAATAAACACTATCATGACTTCTATAGTAATTTCCTATTTTTCTTTAGTTTTACCATCTATCTACATAAGTATCCCTAACACTAGTTTTATTTGCCTGCTTTTCAAACTTTATGTAGATAGAATAATTTAGTATATATTTGTACCTATCTTCTCTTATTCATATTAGTTTGGTGAAATTCATCCATTATTGCGTATTACTGTTGTTTCTTCATTTTCACTGTGGTACAGTATTCTTTCACATAAACATGTTATCATTTATTTACTATTTTTTTTTTTTTATAGAGACAGGGTCTTGCTATTTTGCCCAGGCTGGCCTCGAACACCCAGCCTCAAGTGATCTTCCTGCCTTGGCCTCTCAAAGTGCTGCGATTATAGGCATGAGACACCATGCCCAGCGCATACCCATTCTATTGCTGATAGAAATCTGGATTATTTTTCTAGATGTTGACTGTAATGTATAATGTTGTGTACATTCTTTTACATATCTCTTGGTACTCATGGTGCACAAATGCATTTCTCTACAATACATAAGGATGGATAAAAATGCTGGGCCATAGAATATACATATCTGCAACTTTAGCCAAATGGTTGCAACAACTGGTATTCCCAACATCAGCATATGAGAATTTGTGTTTTTCCACAGCCTTGTCAATACTTGGTATGACCTATTTCATTTCAGCCATTCTGGTAGGTGTGTGGCACTCTCTCCTTGTGGTTTTAATTCTGTATTTCCCTGACTATTGAGATTGAGCAACTTCTCATGTTGTACCTGAAGAGATACCTGAAGAGCTTCTTCTATAAAGTGCCTGTGTTCTCACACACATTTTTAAAAATTGGGGTTTTTTTTCTTGATGATTTGTAGGTATTCGTCATATAAAAAAGTCCTCTATCGATTACATACATACCATTTGCCTTTTTATACTTTTCATGCTGTTTTCCATGAACGAAAGTTCCTAATGTATAGGAAAATTGATTAATCTTTCCTTTATGATTAGGCTTTCTCTGGTTTCTTATTTAAGAAGTCTTTCCCTAGTCTAAGTTTGTTCATTGTTTTAAAAGCTCAAGGATGCCTCTGCTTTCAATAGTACATGAGCCTGCAGCACCCAAACTTTTGGGAATCAGGCAGAAGACTGCACAAAAATTAAAATAGGAAAAAGGCAAATGGAGGAGTCATCTATAAACATATCATGCATTTGAAAATGACAATGTTAGTAAAAATACAGTTTAAAGGTAAAGTGAAACTATCCGGAACTGGCCTAAATTTCTAAACCTGAATTGACACAGTAACTTGTCATATATATTAATGCATAAAAAACTTGTTTAAAACAAGAATTTGCAATCCATGCTTTTATCACAGAATAAACATTCTTTTCTATTACATAACACATACAAAAGTCAATCACATGCTGGGCCACAAAAAAGCATCAGCAAAGTTCAGAGAATTTATCATATGGAGGTAAGTTCTCTGGTAACAAAAAATTCGGCTAGAAAACAAAATTCAAAAGGTAACTAGAAAATCCTCAAGTATTGGAATTAAAAAATCTATTTCTAAACAACTTACAGGTTAAAGAAGTTATAATGGATATTATAAAATATTTTGAATTGAATATTAATGAAAATATAACCTTAATTTTTATTAGTCTTTTTAAAGAACCAATAATTGTTCTGTTAACTTAATTTACATTATGTCTGTTTTTCTACTTCAATAATTTCTAAAAACATTTCATGTTATTGTTAAGATACAGCAGTTTGCTAATAGTCTAACCTTGTCGGGACAGAAGAAACACAAAGCTTCTCCTTAAGTAATTGTCTTGATGTAAATATGGCATTAAGGCAACTTAGTCCTTAGAAGAGAATAATGTCTGGTATGGAGGAGGCACTCAGTAAATACCCACTGAATGAACGAATAACTAAACTTAAGGCCAAGATGTAAGGAATAAAACAGGATATTGTGAAAAAAACGTCAAGTATTAGTGAAAGTACCCCTCAGAAGGAAATTTTGTACAAGGCTTTTTTTCAGGGACAATATTCCTTTTATCTCAGATAGGACAGATATCTACAAAATGAAACATTAAAAATTCACTCACCCACTGGGCTGGTTCCAGCTCCATTTGGCACTGTGAGGTCTGTAGTACTCAATATCCCACCTAACAATGTTATAGAGAGGAAAGAAAGAGCAGAGAATGAATAAAAACTCTCTCTCCTTATCTGACTGAATATAAACTGAACAGAGGAAACTCTCACTCTACTCCTAAAAAAAACACAAAAATAAAACTAGCCCAGTGTGAAGTTGGTATTAATGTGCAATTTGATATCTCATACATATATACTAATATTTTACCTATCGAGCTTGGGATGCATCTGCCTTCCTGTCCATCAATACCAAATAGTACATACTGATAAGAACGGAGACAGTGCATATGGAGTATTATTAAGTCTAGGACTTGAGGGAGAGGAGACACAGCATTACCCAGAACAAATGTAGTAAATGCACTGCAAATTGCTGAATTAATGAACTAAGTCGGGCAGGAGGAAATGCAAAACACACTCTAACTCCAAATACTAGGTCTATTCCCACTATTTCTAATATGAATGGCTGACACTCAACTTTAAATCTTTGCTCATTGACATCTAACTAAATTTTCTGCCTGTCAAAGTATGGCTTTCCCATGATAAGGAAAGCTTATAGAGATTCTCCATTATTGTTCTACCTTGCTGACACAATGCTAGACCCACAGATTTTCAGAAAAAATATAATTTAAAAATGGAGCCAGTTATGTAGCAGTGACTCTCTGTTCATCAAAGCAATAAAATTAAGAGTAGCACATAAGAAACTGATTATGTTAGCAATTAGCTTTCTCACTCTATTTATTAAAGAACCAGCAGAACAGATACCACTACGCACCTGCATTGCCAGTACTTGGTGGTCTCTGAGGAGCTCCGGGGGATACATTTCTATGTAATGTGGCTTGAGGTGAAGAGAGCATACTTGAATCTGCTAACGTTGAGCTGGATGCTAAAGATGGGGAGACAAGTGAACTCCCTGGGTTAGTGTAGGACAAAGCATTAGGGCTGGTCACAGGGACTGTGACAGACATTGAAAAGTTCTGAGGTGGCAAACCAGGCTGTAAATAAAGAAAAAAGAGGAAAAAACTGTTAGTTTCATTTTCATCTACATTAACTGACTTATGAACTTTAATGTGATAAAGTATTCAAGTTATTGAAAGAGAATGGGGATAGATTCTTACTAAATCAATTTGCAGTTTTAAGCTATTTTCTTTACAATTATATTTGAACATGAATATGTTTAACATGAACTTTTTCAATTTTTAATGTTAATACATAGTTATATATATTCTGTATTTCAAATATTCATAGAGATGAAAATGAGAAGTTAAAACTGGATATTAAAGTAGTGTTGTCAAATTTAGACATTACAAAATCTATCATTGTTTTCAAGTAAGCATAAATTGACACTTCAATACATACCGGTTTAGTAACATTACATTTCTATGGGGAGATTCCAAACATAACAAAGGGGAAGAGTGTGTACACATATTATTAACTTAATACATCAAATCTGGAGCATTATCAATAAACCCTAGTCTGATTTAACTGATTGACTACTTAATGGGCACAGCTAAAGAAAAATAATTATACATAACACAATGTAATCTGAGTATAACGAAAATACAAAGAAACTTAATCTACACAACAAAATTAACTGCTAACAACCTAGTAATGAATTTTTTGTATCTTCTTTAAATTGTATGAAGATTAAATTACAAATATTATAAATGATAACCTTCTTTGCATCTAAAATATTCCATACCCCCTTTAAAAGGATATTGGCTATTTTCCTATTGCATTTCCTCCATAGATTGTTTATAATATGCTTGTTAAGCATGATAAATAATAGTCCCCTTTAAAGCGAAAGAAAATAAAATTGTCCTCTGCCCTCACTTTAAAACAGTGATTGGAAAAGTAAGGTAACATTGCTAATTCAAAGTTCAAGGAATATAGTTTATGTATTCAACAGTTTATTTCAGGTAGAAAAATTATAATAATTCATCAACAAATATAAACAATGTATACATGTAAGTTTTTTTCAAAAGTAAAACAGTTTTATTTGTGCAATATCTTTGCAGCTTAACTTCAAGGTCAGCAGTGAGCCTGTGAGATCAGAAGGAATTTTATTTTGTTTGCTACTGTTTTGTTTTTAAGAACAATAATAGTATTAGCCCCAAAACGCCTCCTTAAAGCTATTTTTCATGAGCTGCTTCTTATATAGGTTGAGCAACCCTAATCTGAAAATCCAATATCCCCCCAAATCCAAAATATTTTGAACACCAACATGATGCCATGGTGGAAAATTCTATACCTGACCTCATGTGATGAGCTGCAGTCAAAATGCAGGCACATAATATACAGTGTATTCAGTGTCCCTAAGGGAAAAAAGACCCTCCCAATCCCCTTTCAGCTTCAATAAACCATTTCTGGGTATGCCCAGATTCCCCCACACAAGCACTCTCACAATAATAAAATGGCACATATACAGCCTGGGAACACCAACTGCAAGCATCCCACAATGCCCCACATGGGATCAACCTACAACGTGAGTGGCTAAGATAGTGACACCTTTGCTTTCTGATGGTTCCATGTACACAAACTTTGTTTCATGCACAAAATTATCCAAAATATTCTATAAAATTACCTTCAGGCTATGTGTATAAGCTGTATATGAAACATACATGAATTTTGTGTTTAGACTTGGGTCCTATCCCCAAGATATCTCATTATGTATATATGCAAATAATCTAAAACCTGAAATAAATCTGAAATCTAAAACATGTCTGGTCCCAAGCATTTCAGATAAGGGACACTCAATCTGTAGTATAGGACTATTTTGAAGAAATAATCCTTGATGCATACTTTAGAGTACTTTAGGGCATAGTTTTAAGAAAATTAACACTGACAATTAAAGAAATATCAGCACTGGAATCAACCTGTTCCATGGACGCTACACTACATATGCAGAATTAGAAAATTAGATTCAGAATAATGGTCTTACGTATCTCCAGTCAATAAAGCTTCCAGTGAGAAGATGAAGTATAGGAGCATGAGCTCAAACAAGTGAGTAGTACTCTTTCACTATGGTTAGATGTATGAGCATAGAAAAATTAAAGTCCCTATTTGTTTTGCAACCAGTTTAAGAACCTTGTTTCCTTACATTAAAATTAAGCCAAGCTGCTCTTCCTTAATATCCACAGCATAAGAAAAGGAGTTTGGTGGTATCATTCCCAAGTGATTTTGGGACATTTATAAAGAGCCAAACAGTAAGCTTAGCTCTAGTATTATTACAGCAAATATACAATATAATTAAACATAATTCAGAAACACCAAAGTCTGCAAGAAGTCCAACTACTTAACACTTTGCATTCTCAATATCTATTTAAGAATATATAATACATATATTTTTTAAGTCATGGGAGAAAGAGGAAAGTCTCATCTATAACTCTATTTTAAAAATCATCAAATTTTAGAGCTAGAAAGGACCTTAAAAATCATGTGGGCCAACTCACTCATTTACAGATGAAGAAAGTAGAATTCAGGAAGTTTAGGTGCCCGACCCAAAAATACAGGGGATAGTAAGCACCAGAGTCTGGATTAGAATGTTTTCTCTTCACTTCTACATTCAAGATACTGAACATCTACTATTATAAGATTCCAGCAATTTTAAAGTTCTATAAAACCAAAAAAAAATTATAAAATGCCTTTTTTCCCTTCTATTATACCTATTGTTGTCATCACCCACTGTAAAAATAAGCAACAAGAGGTTCGGTCAATCTCTTCATGCACAAAATAAAAGCACAAACCATACTTTAGTACTCACTGCGATTTTATGATTCCGCATCATATTATCAAATTCCTCATTAATTTTTTTATATTTTTCTTCTGTATGTGGAGTTAGCACATATGAAGTATCAGGGTCTGGGCTGTCGCACCCTCTGTGCTCCTTCTTGTTCAGAGCCTAAATAATGAAGTTAACAAAAAGGATCAACAAATAAAAAGTAAAGGTAAAGTAAAAGTACTTACAGGGCCTCGTTTGAAAATAAAATCACTATCTTCATTTAGTTTGCTGAATCTGTCCTCCGAGAGTGGACTGTGCTCAAAGTAATCGTCAGCATCAGGGCTCTCACAACCATTAAGGCCTTTCTTTCTTAAAGTCTGAAATACAATTGGAAAATTCACATACAAATAATGCTAACTTGCCATGAGTTTTTTTGTAAAATTTATTAAGAGAGCACAGACTGAATAAACTAAATTATACAAGAGCCACTGAAAAAGTTTTTAAATGATAACAAATGTACTCTAATTCTTCAAAGAAAGTAAACCTTAGATATTTGCAAAATTAATTCTCCCTTGTACAGTAAGAGAAAAGGAATATTTGCTTGCTTGGATTCTTCCTTTCCAAGCTTCTTGGAGAATAGTAAATTACTCACTGCTCTGACAGTTAAAATTCCAATCTGATTACAGCCTGATCAACTTATTTGATAGGGGCAATGATTCTAAAAATTGAAATAGAAATTTATCAAAATGATACTTTGAGAAATTACAGTACCTTTATAAACTGAACATCTCAGGAACTTCATCTATTGACATTCCTTTCTGCCTATGAGAGTTTATCCCAATCAATAGAATTAGCACAATATCTGAATAATTCACTGCTAATTTGTTCTTGAATATTATTTTGCTACGTAATTTTGAAATATAACAGCTCAAATTTAATATTTATGTCAGTAATGACTCTTATGTAGAATGTACATATTATTAGTGACTTTACATATTTTTGGAATTTGCACTCAAAAGTTATTGAGAATGTACTCATATTTCACGCCCTTTTGCTGGCTCTTTCTATAAAGCTTCTTCATGATTTGATTTAATCCACTGATCTGACTTTCTGGAGAATTTTCTTGAGTGTCATTAAAGTATCCCCTGGGACCATACTGACTTTTCTTCCCTTACTTTGGAATACAAATACAGTGAATAGTGAGTTTTCTGATTTTTAATTTTTCTCTAACTTAAAGTTATCATGAAATAACTTGTCTAGTATTTAAAACAATAAATTAAAAAACCAAGGGCTTGAAGATCTATGGAATATTTATTTACTTTCAAATTGTCAAAACTTTTTTTTTAATCCTGATATGTCTTATTTTAAGGCAGAGTTACTGACTTCAACAAATGTAAGAGCTTTGAGACTTGTTGATTTTCCAGCTGACTCCAGAGAAGTATTAGGAAGTTAAAATTTTCTAAGTAAGCCTATCTAAAAGAGCTTAATTAGGAAACCTGATCAATAAACTAGTCCTAGATAAGTTCATCAATAAATTATTATTTAAATTAGATTTAAGATATATTTTTAATTAATTCATAACAGAGCTTAATATCCTTTAAAACATGATTTGTAATAATAATGGATGTTTATTTTACTCCCTTTTTCTTGAAGGAAGTAGAATGCAAACATAGTATATGAAGATTTGAGAATTTTTTCTTAGTTTCTCTGAAGTCAAATTATTTTAAAGTTTCACTTTATTCAATCTGGTTTTTTAAAAATTTTGCATGCTAAAAGAATCACAAGCAATCCTTTGGCACAGATGTTAGCTTCTCAAATTACCTGGCACGTGCTAGGCATCCCATACACAATGCCTGAAACTTCTGTCACAATGCAACCGCTAACTATGAGCAAACAACAAACTACCTATCTCCCCAACACCTGCTCCATGGCACTAAGCTCTATGGGTCTAACTAATCACATGGACATTTATGTACTTCACCATAAAAGGTCCTGTTATTCAGAACACTAAAGGATGGAGAAATTTATCCTCCCCCATCCCTGGTAGGAAGTTCTACTTGCCAAATCTCTCCAAGTTGCTGTCAGCAGTGAAAATGTTAACACTCAGAATACTGAAACACATTGTACTCTTATAACCTACACAGCTCCAGAAACAGAATAAACATAGGAGATGCCTATACACAGATCTTATCATGAAGTTGGTTTATTCTAGCCCTAAATCTCTGGTCATTTCCTGCTAATGTTCATATATTTTATAACTAGTTAATTCACAGTCTTGCTCTTCTTGGTATGCTAAAATGCTTATTACTAAAATTTCCACAAACAGCAATCACCAAGTGTATATCTCTTCAAACATTTTTTTAATCTACAGAGAAAAAAATACGGCCTTTGTTCAATAATTGCGTGAAATTTGTATCCTACAAGAGAAGGGTTAATCCTACTTGTACTTGTGAGGAAGGAAAGTACTCTGATATCTCCAGCTCTGCAAGCCTTCACTTCAGATGGGGTTCCTGTCACTGTGAGAGAATTTAAGAGGCTCTATCAGCTTTGTAGATAACAAGCTAATGTACCTCTGTTTGATAACCAACTTGTGTCTCCTTATCACCAAAACAAGAGGTTGTTTTGAGGACCCAACTACCATAAAAAGACTTTTTCTGTCTTCTTTATCATTACCACATAGCATAATAGTAAAAGTTTCTCCTGTGTCACTGGTACTAACAAGTGGAATGCTGTAATCTGTTAACAGGGCCAGGGGAGGCACTTAAGAGACAGGTCAACTTCAGTTTTCTCACACAATTCAAGTTAGCCACAATAAAAACACTTGCTCAATGAAGAAAACACAACCTGAAAGGGGTCACCACTGTAAAGAATCTGCTTATAAATGAGGAAAAAAAAAGCATCAAGAGTATTAGCACTGTGCACTATCTATGGCTATTATTGACTATCATATTCCATTCTAAAGTAAACAGAACTTCAAGATATTTTATTTCTTGTAAATAATATGATTAAAATTGTTATCCTGGCAACTTAAGGGGAAAATGCAATTGTGCCAAAATAATTTCAAGTTTCCATGGTATGTACCATTTAAATTGGTTTATCCTAGTTGCTTTTCTTAAATAATTTTATTCTAAAACATATATTATAAACTGCTAAAGAGATCATTTGAGTTATTAATCAATTTAAGCTGACTTTAGACTTTCTAACTAAACGCCTTGTATCAGTGTTCCAAATACGTTTTAAGGTTCTAATTGGCAAGATTACTTAAATGAAATCCTAACATTTTCATCAGTCCATTTCTATAGAAGGCAGAAATTTTATTTTTAGAGTGTCAGTTAAGCATTTTTTTCCTAGCTGTGATCCTGTCAAACAGTTAAGCATTTTTTAAAAAGCAAGTTATTTTCCTACTTGTCACAATAAAGTTAAATTGTATTATGACTTAAATGGTCTTTTTGTGAACTGGGTCAATTCTGCCACACTGTCATTTATGGTACAGAATGTAGGTTTTAAATAATCAATGTCTTTAGCTAACGTTTACCTTTCAACATGAAGTCTGTAGGGACAAACAATATTTTTAAATGAACCCAAATAAACTATTAATATCTTTAATGGAAAACTATGCATTGTTTAGGGTACATTCTTCCAAGTTCCAATCATTATCTGATTCTATGGGGTTTGTGCCTTTGTCCTTGACCTATTTTACAATTCTGTAGAGAGAGAAGTTAATTTGCAGAAAACTGACAGCAATGCAAACAATTCTGTTTATAGATGTACACATCAATTCTGTTTGGTGGAGGGTCAACTGACTTTTCCCCTACTGTGGAAGAGCCAGTTTGGGCATCTATGAAGTAAATTCATTTGGCCTTCTTGATAGGCTTATATATTTGTCTGATCTTTGTATTTACCTGTTAACCAGTTGTGACTTTTTTTTTTCCAGGTTCCTTCAGTAATTAATGAGTTAAAATCTTCGACTTATGTTCATTTTGTATCTTTCAGAGAGTCACGATTTTACCTTCTTTGATAATTATCTGTTATCAGTTACAAGTATAAAACTACCCTTGACTCATCATTGATTTCAGGTCTAAACTTGGGGAAAAAGAGATTCCTAGTAACCCTTACTATTGGACTTACTATTGGATTGAGTATTGATCTTTAAAAGTAGTGTGTTATTTAAAATTTTTGGAAATATTTGATTATCTAATAATCTGTATTAATTTATTACAGTATCAAATATTAAGAAAATATCAGAGAAGCTTGTGACCTTTTAGTATTCATCTTTGAAAAATTAATTTTTAACTCTTGTGACAATTCATAAATTAAATGTTATTTGTATCACAGCATTAAAAATACAACTGCCTAAAACAGCAAAGCCCACAATCTCCTAAAGCAGAGTTCTTTTCTATCCAAAGCTATTGAGCGCAAAAATGAAATTCAAGCTGGTAGGGGAAGAGTGGAGAGTGTTCTGCCTTTACAGGGAGAAGGGATCCATGTATCACATCTATACGCTTTCTGTGCTGGAAATGCCCAAAAGAAGAGAAGGGTTTGTTTTTTAGTGTTGGCACTAATTAGATCAGTTTTATCTAAATGAAAGAGGAACTTAAAGTCTTCTCTCTACACATTGATCAAAGATCTCAACAGTAGGAAGGCTGCTGAGTTTTAAATTCCTATACCAATAAGGAAAAACAGTGAAAAACTGAAATTTAGTGGATGGCCTGGCTAGAACCTTCATTTAGGTTATTTATATCCACTTCTGTTTCTTTGACTAGGCTCTCTGACAATACTGCAGAGCTGGTCTTCACTTAACTTGCATAAAACTAACAGTAGCTGCAAGTATTTCTTGCTTGTACAAATTGTTTTCTGTGGAATACCGTTGATTATTACCCTGTGGATAATGACCAGTTTTGTTTTTATTTATAAATTCACTTCAGCATTCTTAAACTATACATCTGTTGCATTTTGAGTTCTCCTTTGAATTTTTTATATTTCACTGGTTCCCTCATTTATTAAAGAATTAAGTGAAATCTTTAATATGTGTTCATTTTATAATTTTATGAGAGCAATGATTATTCCTTCTTCCAAAACTAATCTGCAACTTGGAAGATTTATATGTCCAACTATCTGCTGTACATTTTTATTTGGTTATTTTGCCAACATCTCTATTTCAATTTAACTAAAGTGGAATTCATTATCTTTCATTAAACAGATTTGCTTTTTGAACTTATCTTTCCTAGTCAACACAGCTAGAAACCTTGCTGATCCCTTTTTGTTATCTCCCCACATTCGCATGGAATACCAAATTTTGTAGATTATTATTTCCATTTTTGCTGCCACCATACTCACTGAAGCCCACATTGTGTCTTATGTCTAGACTCTTACGCGTATTACATCTTCTTTCACATTCCTTCTATCTGATAAACTGTTACGAATTCAGTTCTTCTCAATTTTACTTTGAACTCATCACCTGTTATAATCTTTGATGGCACTCCATGATTTAAAGCACCTGGCTCTAAACTTGTGATCCATGTAACCTAAAACATTTGTACCCCCTTAGTATTTTGAAATTAAAAAAAAAATTGTCCTAATAGTAACAAAAATTCCTTTACTGATGGATGCCATCTCACCTGTGTGAGACCCTGCCCTCTATTTTTTTTTTTTTTTTTTTAGAAAGAACCTTGCTCTGTCATCTTGGCTAAAGAGCAGCAGCATGATCATAGCTCACTGTAACCTCAAACTCCTGGGCTCAAGGGATCCTGCTGCCTCAACCTGCCAAACAGCTGGGACTACAGATGTGTGCCACCAGGACCGGCTAATTTTTCTTTCTTTCTTTCTTTTTTTTTTTTGTAGAGACAGGGTCCTGCTCTTACTCAGGCTGGTCTCAAAATCCTGAGCTCAGGCAATCCTCCTGTCTTGGCCTCCCAGAGTGTTAGGATTACAGGCGTGAGCCACTGCACCCAGCCCCTTTCTTTTCTGTATGACTGTTTCACAGGTCACTTTGGCCTAGTTTTAATTACATCTTTCCATGAAAACTTTTTTCCCCACTGCTTCCTATCCTAAAATTTTAAGAGAATGTTCTTATTCCATAGAACATTCACGTTATATATGCTACTTTGTATTTACCTATCTTCTGTGCATTTCCTATAATATCAACTTATCTTTAAACTTTCAAGAGGAAAGTCTTGATTGCTTTAGATATTCAGAGTCTACACAAAAAAGGTTCTATACACATATGAAATATGTATTTATTAATACTTGCAAGATAAAACACAGTAAAGGAGAGAGATCAGGATGCTGTGACAAGTTATTAAGTATTCTTCTAAAACACAAAGTTATGAATTTCTAAATAATAAGGTAATACAGAGGCTTCACTTTGTATAAGGTTGAGCCACAGAAATTGTTGATATTTGACTGTTTTTGAACCATAAAAATGCAATTTCATAAACTTCAACCTAAGCATTTAACTTACAATGGCTGATATTCTGAAAGTTGCTATGAGATTCTCCAGGGGCTTTTTGATAGGAAAGACTAGAATTGGTAGTAACTAGGAGCCTTCTTTCCTTATGCTGAATGTAGTTAGCTATAGTCAATTAACAGTCAAATGTTCTAATTCTAGTGGCATGTGCATTTATTTTAAACCCAGTAGGCTGGAACATTAACCTGGAAATTCAAAAAACAAAAGACGTACTTTTCTAGAGTAAGGGCAACATCATGCCATCTATAGAAGATGAACTCAGTTTTTTAAAAAATCTATCTTAGCATTATGAGATATTATGAGATAAAAGTCGCATAGCTCACCAAATCTTTCTCCTGCTGGGACATAAAAGACAGTATCATAATTAGATTTTTTTTTCAAACTTAGGAATTATGCTTTGATTTAAAAAAGGGTTAACTGGATAATGACCCAAAACATCAATTCATTTTTACACGAATACCATAATTGTGCCTTCAGGAGAGTCATCTTGCAAACCAGCCTCAGTGGCAGAGATGGGAGACCATGAAGCCCTTGAGATGGTGTCAGGCCTTCAGAAAGCCAGGTACTCTTTCCTGTCTTTGGGTGCCTTGGTCTGTATTCTTTCAATAAATTCCTTCTTTAGCTGGAGCTACTTTAAATGGGTTTCTATCCCTTATAATCAAAGAACCTTGGTGAAGAAAACTATCAGTGATCCTTTAGGTTACAAATTAATAGTCTCATTATTCAAGTCATGTATTTCTCAAAATAAGTCTGGCTAGTGCCTCCACACCTAGAATCCAGAAAGGGTCTCAAATCTGGAGGTGTGACAATTATTTACCGTTGTTGGCCAAAGATAATTTCTTGGAAGAATGGTACATATCACAACAAAGATCTTTATTCTACTATTCTACTTATTATAGCATAAGCAACTTTATCTTTCAACTTCAAGGAAACAATTACAGAATTCTGGGTTTATGTTACACTGCTTGGCAGACAACCTACATTTGCTTCTCATTTTGTAGTTTAAATACTAAATCTCTTGGTGAAACTAGAGATGGAAAGACTAAGGCGAAGAGTTGAAAGAAGAAAGGAAAATGAGACTTGAGACAAGAACAATGCTGTTTAGACTTTTTATAAGCATATCTAGGTTTTCTTTTATATAAAAAACAAAAAAATTCAAAATGGATTATTAATTAGGCAGGTAATGCAAATTTGAAATGGGCTGCTTTTAGCTTATATTCTCATGTTCAAAATTCTGCAAAAAATACTATATTTAAAATTTTAGACAGGCTTATTTTCCATGGAAGTTATATATATATTATATATATATGCACATATACCTACCTACATACATATATATATTACTATAATCTTTGGTATATGTTTACAGAGTAAATAAATCAGGATATCTTTCATTCTAAATATGTTTAAATAAATATTTAAAACCAGTCTTAAATAAGAACTAATAAACATCCCAAAGGACTGGCATTTTCTGGAATCTTGACATATGTTACTAAATTTTGGATTCAGGAGTCTTTACTGCTTGATTATTTGCCAGAGCCCATGTCTGTTAAGACTGTGGTTTTAACTACTGCCTACCAAGAACTGAAAATTTTTTAATATACACCCAACTTTATAGTGATAATTATCAAAGTCCTTTCCAAACTAACAGAATCACAGTATTTACAAGTGAAACTATAGAATTTCAAGTACTCAAAGGTATGTATATGCATGGTTTTTAAATGCATGAGGAGCTGGCCAATTACATCAATCCATAATTTTATGACTCACCTTAAATCTCATTTCTGTAAAGCAAATGAGCAGTAAATGCTGCATAAATAATGACTTAGTGGATAAGTCAGTAGATCTAGCACAAAACATAAGTGACTACTTGTAAAATAAATGATTACTATGTCTCTTACGTTCCAAGGAAATGAACTAGACTATCAGAATATTTTAAAAATGAGAAAAGTTCTTTTTTCCATTTTAAATTATTTCCAATTTTGACACAGATACTTGTTCTTCCTAGTCACTTTGACCACACATAAAAATACTTAATTTTTAAAAATCGTGAAACATAAAGATAAATAAAATTTATATAAAATTCAACAATTACAAACACAATAATTTCAATCAGGTCAAAAAATAGGCCAAAGTCAGAACCCTCCATTTCTCCCTTAATCACACAACCTCCTTCTCTCTCCTTTATAGGTAATGATGTTCTAACTCTGTGATGACAATTTTCCTTATAGGTTTACCACATATACACATATCCTTGAAAATATAATTTAGCTGTGTCTATTTTTGAGTATTATGTGAATGGAATCACACACAATATATTATTCTGTCTTGCCTCTTTAACATTATGTTTATGAGATTCATCCATAGGGTTAGAGAATTATAGCAGGTTCATTTTTACTAAATATTGTATTACATTGCTTGGGGAAAAAAACCCTTATATCCATTCTACTTCAGACATTGGAATTGTTTCAATCTTTTGGATGTTATGAAAATGTTGCTGCGCACATTTTATAGACAGAACTACTGCGTATCTGCACAAATTTCTCTTGAGTATATATTCTTAGGAATGTAATTGTTAATTCATAAAACAAGGATCTTCAGTTATACCAGATGATGTCAAAATGTTATTTTAAAGTAGTTATATCAATATACATTCCTACCTGCAATGCATATTTAATTTGCATTCCCCTGATTACTAATGAAATTAAGCACATTTCATATGTACTACCCATTTGGATTTTCTCTTTCGTGAAGTGGCTGTTCATGTACTTTGCTAAGTTTTCTATAGAATTGTCTTTTTCTTATTAACTTATAGTAGTTCTTTGATATGTAGTCAACATAAGTCCTTGGCTAATTTTGTGCACTGTAAAAATCTTTTCCCATTCTGTGGCATGTTTTAACTTAGGTCTTTGGATGAAGAGGGGTTCTTAATCTTAACAGAGTCAAATTTATCATTTTTCTTTCCTTTATAGTTATTCTTATGACAGCGACTTTTATGTCTTGTATAAGAAATCCTTCTCTACCTCAAAATCCTGTAGATACTTTCCCATAGTATCCTCTAAATAACTTGTAATTTTGCCTTTCACCTTTAGGTCTATAATAGTTCTGGAGGTGATTTTGTGTAAAATATGAGGTAGGTTCAATTTCATGGGTTTTCCATATGGATATCCAATTGTGCCAGCACCACTGCTTTAAGAATTTATTCTTTATTCTTTGATCTGTGATGGCATCTGTCATATGTTAACTATCTATGTATGCATGGTTCTCTTTCTGAGCTGTTATTCCATTGGTAAGTTCTAGCATTTGGTATTTGTGCCAATGCCACAGTATCTTAATTATTATAGTTTTAAAATTAGTCTCAATATATTACAGTACAAACTCTCCCATCATGGTGGTGTTCTTCAGTGTCTTTTCCTCTTTTCTCTCTGAAATTCAGAATCAGTTGTTGAGTTCTTTAAAAAAGAATTTCTTGGAATTGTGATTGGCATTTCATCAATTCTATACAGATTTCATATAGCACAGATATACACAATTTTGAGATTTTCAATCCATGAATATGGTATAACCCTGCATTCCTGGGATAAATCTGACTTAGTCATGATTCATTATCCCTTCCACATATTGCTGGATTTACTTTCTGCATTAGTTAGCAAAAGCAATGCTAGATGCATTAACAAACAAACCCATTAAGTCTCAGTGGCTTAACAAAATGAAAGTTTATTTCTTATTCACACAAAGCCCAATGAGTTTCTTATTCTATAGAGTCTTGTGTGACATTCAGAACCCAGAGTCATTTATCTTATGGCCCTCAGAGTTCCCAGCTGGATGCTTCACACCTGAGCTGGCCGACAGGGAAGAGAAAGTATGAAGATTATGTGGCAGGTATCTTACATGTTACACTGGAAGCAGCATGCATCGTTTCCACTCACATTCTATTGTCCAGGACTCAGTTACACGGCCACTCCTAACTGCAAGGGAGGCTGATACACAGAGTCTAGTTTTGGGCCCAAGCAGTAGAGAAAATGAGTTATTGTGAAAATAAATATGTCTCCAATAAAAAAAGATGTGAACGCAAAGAAGTAGACAAATATTTTGTTTAAGGGTTTTTACATTTACGTTCAGTGAGACTGACTTCTGATTATTCTCTTTGGAACTCTCCTTGTTGGTTTTGCTATCAAGGTTAGCCTAGCTTTAGATAATTAGGAAAAGGAGAGTTCCACCTTTTGCTATTCTCTGGAAGATTTTTAACAATTTGGCATTATTTTCTCTTTGAAAATCTGCTAGAAAATTGCTTATAAAGACATCTGCTTAGCAGTTTTGTGGTAAACTTGACAAGACGATTCTATTTTTCTATTTCTTTATGATTGTATTTTGTTAAATTCTACTTTTCTGGAAATCTGTCCAATGAGTCCAAATTTTGAGGCACATTAGGATCCTGAGATTATATGTGCTCAAAAAAGTATGTCAAAGTATCTGTTGAATAAAAAGCTAGATGGCACCTTCGTGATCCTCTAGTTTACCTCCTACCTTTATAAAGGAGAATACTAAAGTTAGAAGAGATCCAAGTACTCATCCCCCACCCAACCTCATCACATAACTATTAAGTGGCAAAACTGAGACTAGAATCTACAATAACCTAGTTTTCTTTCCACTATCCTATGTTAGTTCAGCTGTTAAATGGACTGCATTAATTAGTCAACAAACCAAAGGGAGAAAAGACAGAGGGTTGTGATCAGGAACCATTTCAAACACTGAGAAGAGAGATCATTTATTTTGTGTGTGGTTATAGGCACTGTCTTCATATTCCTTTCCCAGTTCCTCCACAATCTTATCCCTACCTGTCTCACTGAGAAGTGTGTGGTGTTCAGGCTATGGCTTCTCTGAATTGTAAGGTCTTAACCAGTTCTGATACTCCTAAGTTTAATTGCAAAGATCCCAACAAATGGTAATAATACCTCCTCCCTGACACCACCAAAATCCCAACAGTTTTGAAGCCTTTGTCTCCCAGAAGCTGGATACTGGGCAGCCAGCCAGGTAGTCTCAGCTTGTTACCAGAGAGAATGTAACTCTATTGTAGATCTCCACACGTAAATGAATACTTTGATAGAGCTGATGCTCAGTACACTGTGAAGTCAAGCAAGTACACCTTCAAAAGTCCTTGGTTCTTCACTACCCCTCTCTTTTTGTTTATTGAATAAATACCTTAATTTGCTTTTTTTTCTTTTACCCAACAAAATCTATTGAGAGCACCCTACTATGTTCTGACATTTACTGATAAATAAATTAGACATAGTTCATTGTCCACATGAAGCTTGTGAAGGTTATTGGATAATTCCATGAAGACTGCTTCCTTACTATAGCAGCCTGACTTGTCTTGACTCCTCCTTCCAAAGCATGGGGTGGTTTGATTACAAAGCTGATATACAGGTGTTCTGCCTTCCTTCTTGAAGAAATTTTATCTGGGTATGCTAGGTTGGATTCCTATTCCCTTCCTCCCAGCATACTGAGGATATCATTTCACTGACTCCAGATTTCATTTGACATTGTTCACTATTAGTACTCTTTTGAGGAAAATCTAAGTTTTTCATGTCTTTGTTCTCTGCAGTTTTGCTGTCTATGTATAGGTTTTTTTGTTTTGTTTGTTTGTTTTTTAGATTTACTCTGCAAGGGATTTGTTGGGCGTTTTAAATCTAAGGATGGTGTACTTTTATCAATCCTAGAAAATTCTGTCATTATTTCTTCAAATATTGCCTCTGCCCAATTCTCTTTCTCTCTCTCCTCCTTCTGGAATGCCAATTAAACATAGGCTAGAACTCCTAACACCATCTTCCTTTTCTCTAAACCTCTCTTTGTATTTTCTACCTTTTTATTTCTGTACTGAATTCTACATAATTTCTTCTACCTTTCAGTTCAAAATTCTCTCTGCTGCTATGGCAAATCTACTTCCATCGTGTCTACTGTTGTTTTTAACTAATTCTGGTTATTGTATTTTTCATATCTACAAGTATTTAACTCTGTTATGTCATTTCTTTTATAATTTCCTGTTTCCTGAAGATATTTTCAAGTTTGTTTCTTAAAACATGGAAAGTGAAATTGTTTTATAATAATAGCATCTAAAATATTTGGGAGTTACTTTCTGCTATTTTCTGTTACATTTTGCTTATTGCACCTTGTTTTTCTTGTATGCTTGGTCATGTTTGTATGATGCTCAATGGTTTTGAAAGGTTATGTGAAGGAGATTTTGATGCACAGAATAATGTGTCTTTTTTCAAGAAGGATATAAATTTGCTTCTTCCAGGTACCTGGTGCACTAGTTCTCTTGAACTCCTTGTGTTACATGACTTTGGCCTGCGATTCCACACAACGCTGGTACTTGGTTTACGACCTCTCAGAGAGAGGTTACCTCTTTCTTTTCTTGTTCTCCCCTTTGCCCCATCTGCTAAGCACCAAAGAACTCTCCCTGCAATCCTCTGAGAGGAGAAGGCAGTGGGTTTTCCTTTTTTTCCTAAGGCCCCAGCCTGATGGGAAGGCGGGCAGCAATCTATTAGATTTGCATCTAGAAGTGATAATTTCCCCTTTGCTTCTGAATCCATCAGAACCTGAAACCCAGATTTTCAAATGTTTTATCCAGATAGGCAAATGACTCAAGGTAGTCAGAGATTTAAATACTTCTTTATCTTTTACCTTCTCTTAAAATTCTGGCCTGGTATATTCCTTGAGAACTCTGTGAAAATGTAAAAATGTTTTTTACATTTATCTAGCATTTTTAGTTGTTTTCAGCAGAAGAATTGGTTCATACAACCTGGCCCAACGATACCAAAATCAACAACAACAAAAAAAAAATCAATATTTTTAGGACAAAATGAATCAAGCATTTTCTAATGATATCCACAAAGTTGTTTTGCTATTTTTTCTGCAAAAAAAAAAAAAACAGAAATAGATAGATAGATATAGAAAAGAGTTTGCCAGTTCCTCAAAAAGTTAAACATAGAGTTTACCATACAATCTAGGAAAATCTACTTCTAGCTAGCTATTCAAGAAAAATGAAAACATATGCCCATACGAAACCTGTTCACAAACTTCCTAGTGGCAAATGGAATATTAAGCCACAGAATTAGGTACTGATACCTGCTAAAATATGGATGAACCTTGAAAACATTATGCTAAGGGAAAAAAAGCCAGAACAAAAGACTACATATTGTATGATTCCACTTATATCTAATGTCCATAGTAGCAAATCCATAGACACAGAAAGTAGACTATTTGTTGCCAGGATATGGGGGAGGAGTTGGCAAGCGACTGTTGCTGGGTACTGGGGATTCTTTTTGTGTTGATCAAAATGTTCTGGAATTAGATACTGCTCATGGTTGCACAAACTTATGAATATACTAAAAACTACTGACTGCATAATTTACAATGGTGAATTTTATGGTATGTGTACTCCATCTCATTAAAAAGAACAGAAAAAAGTTAATCTCAGGTATGTTTAGCATATTTCAATAAGTAATTAAAATATGGATAATTTCACACGATAGTGAAGGATATTTGAAGCAATAATTTATAAAGATAACAGGTAGTGTGAAAGTACTTCACACAGGTTACTGAAAGCTTTGGAAATGTTTATTATGATCATGAATAATTACAGCACTGGAATTCATACCCATTGAATACTATTAAATATATCCAGGTATATTAACATTGTCAGTGAAAAGAACCACGTAAAACAAAACCCAGTAGAACTCATGAAAACAATGTTCTTTGTACCCAAAAGAAACTCAGAAAAATACAACTTTCCCTCTCAAATTTTCTTTTATACAGCAGCCATTTATTCAGATGAATATAAACTGATGAACATTATTATTATTATTATTTTTTTTTTTTTTGAGATAGAGTCTCACTCTGTTGCCCTGGCTAGAGTGCCGTGGCGTCACTCTAGCTCACAGCAACCTCAGACTCTTGGGCTCAAGCGATCCTTCTGCCTCAGCCTCCCGAATAGTTGGGACTACAGGCATGCACCACCATGCCCGGCTAATTTTTTCTATATATTTTTAATTGTCCGATTAATTTCTTTTCTATTTTTAGTAGAGACGGGGTCTCGCTCTTGCTCAGGCTGGTCTCGAACTCCTGAGCTCAAACAATCCGCCCGCCTCGGCCTCCCAGAGTGCTAGGATTACAGGCGTGAGCCATCGTGCCCGGCCAATGTTATTTTTTAAAAAAGAAAAATAAATTGTGTATAATTAAACAATAATCTGCTCTACTATAATGCATTTAGAATGTAAATAGCTCATATGCAACCGGTAATAGGGAATGATGTCAGTATAATGAAGAAGTCACTCTGGTTCAGTTGGCAATTTTTTTTCTAGGCTATGGGAACCAAAAAAGTGGGAATAGCATTATGACCTTTAGCAGGAAAGGAAAACCCCTCAGCCTGGCTGCTGCACTGACAGCAGGAACATTTACCCATATTACAAGAAAATTTAAAAGGAGGGCTTCAGAGGGATACTCCTAGTCTTGTCACGGGTTGTACTATTTATTTCCCAAGACCACTTGAATGGCCACCCCTACTGGCTCATTGCTACACTGTCATCTGTATTGTCCTAAGACCCACTAGTTCCATCCTAACCGAAGTGTTGCCAGCATTTCTATGCAAGTAACTTTGTGCATTGATAGTACCCATTGTGGCAGGCATGAGCTATACTAAGTTGCTTCACTGAGTAGTTTTAAGTTATCTCCCCAATTACTGCCTCAAACTATCTCTTCATTTATTGTTTGTGTTAGTGTTCAGAACACAAAGCTGCATAAGTTTTGCAATTTGTAAGATTTTTCAGGGAGGCACAAATTGCAATACATCAGAAGCCTCTGTACTTATTGTTTTTAGTATGTTTACTTCTCTAAAGGTTGGAAATAATATTAATATATATTGGGAGTAGATGTGGAGGATGGGGAGATAAGGAAATAAGGTCATCATTTCCAGTGTTCCAGAGTAAAAAGAATCACCTCTCCTTTATTCTTGAGCTTTCCCTCCACTTAACACACTTCATATTTTTGTCCCTAGCAGCTTTCAAAACACTTGATGAAGTTTTAATTAAGAGTATCATAAATGAGTTAACAATGAAGTAAGCAACATTGCCTTTAATTCAATTTTACAGGTTATTATTAAGCTGTGTGCTGGATCTTTCCTGAGCACTGTGAAAAATACTAATGTTCCTTAGCAAAATCTTTGCCTCAAAGGATCTACAGTCTTTCTGAGAAAAGATCCACAATCTTTAAGGGAGTACCATTTAAGTCTTGGTTTTGTCATTATATACTAATAACCCTGGACAAGTCCTTTACTTCCTTGAAACCCAATTTCTTTACCAATTAAATGAAGTAGAGAACTAGATCACACAAACCTCTTTTCATAATAGTTTTGATCATTTAGTCAATTTCACATAGTAAATAACAATGAAGTGATATTAAGTAAAAATATTTTAATTTAAATTGTTTCATTACTGGAGATCATATTAACAAAGATTATTTATAAAATAATATTTTATAATATTAACATTATGGCCAATTCTAAATATTTCCTTTTTGACAAATGACATAGTCTTAAAATTTTCTATAGATCAATTAAGAAAAGCATGATGTGTCAATAGATTATATTCTTTAGAACATAGCCTAACTCCCCACTTTAATCTCCCCTCCCCATTCAAACCAAATGGAACAGCATTACTCTTTATACAGATCTCAGCATTACTAAAAATCTACCATAATCAAGAGATGAGATAATTTAGTTTATTTTTAAAAGTTATAAACTTCTTCTAAAATTCTAGCTAATTATCTACTTACAGATTAGTATTCCTGAAACAATGATTTGACTAGCTAAACTTTTTATCACCTGTCCAATGCCTGTAAGACAAATGTTAAATGCCACAGCTGGGTATTCAAGGCACTCTATAAACTGTACCCAATCTGTCTCTTCTTTATCTTATATGTTACTCCCCTATACAAACCCTCTATTCCATAAAAATTTTGTGAGGTAAATATTGAGATTTACTTTTTTTTCTATTTGACTATCCAGTTTTTCTAGTGCCATTTATTGAAAAGACTTTCCTCTTCTCATTGATTTACTTTGGAACTTTTGTCAAAAATCAATTAATCATATATGTGTGGGTCATTTCTGAGCTCCCTGTTCTGCTCTACTGAGCTATATGCCTATCCTTATGCAAATACCACACTGTCTAGATAGATTACTGTAGCTTTATAGTAAGTCCCAGAGGTGGAACATCTGGCTAGAATAAGCCCATCAGGATATTCCATCCTCCCTCCACCACTGTGATTACTGTTTTGGGCAGTAGGAGATGGGGAGGCAAGTGATCTAAACCAGTACAATGAGAATTAATTTTAGAGCACTTGCTGGGAATTTTAGGACACAACTGATCTCTGATACTTCAGACTGGTGCTTAACAATACAGTAGCCACTAGTCACATGTGGTTACTTAAAAGTAAGTAAGATTAAAAACTCAGTTTCTCAGTTGCATTAGCCACATTTCAAGTGCTCAACAGCTACATATGGCTACTGGCAACCACACATATGGAACTTTTCCATCATCACAAAAAGTTCTATTAGATAGTGCTGCTTCAAATGATGCTATGTGCAGATGTAAGGCCTGGAGCTGCCACTGCCATTCTATCAACATGAAAAAGCCAGCATGAGGACAAAGCTAATGAAAGGTATGGGGCAAGACAGAGACCTGGAACCCCCTTCAACAGAGCCTAATCTCTCCCACACTGCTGGAATTTTTGTTATGGGACATAACAAATACTCCTATTTTTAAGACCAGTTTCAGTCAGGTCTTCTGTTACTTGGAACCAGAAGCAACCGACTAATATGGTATAGTTTTCAAAATGCTTTCACATCCATTAGTTTAACTGATAGTGAAAACCCACAAGATTTAGAACTTTAATACTGCTCTCTCTGCTCTGTTAAACATTGCACTTAGTAATCTGGTACAGCATTCAATGAATAAATGATTAATAAAGCTAATATATGCTAGTTAGAATACTAAATAAAGAAGTTTACTTTCAATAACTAATAAGTGAAATATCAAATAGGATTTGAGAGTCTAACATCAAACACCTTGAACAAAATGCCTAAATGCTCACCTAAAATGTTATTTTCTACCGTTCTACAGAACATAACTGGTAGGTTTTTTACACCCCAAAGTAACAAAATAATTTTTAAAAACTTAATTCAACTATACAAATGTGGAAAATAGGAATAAAAATATTTTGATTATATAATATAGGATAATCCTATATGAATACTGGTGGCATTAAAAAAGCAAGCTAATTGTTTTTAAATTGCTAACATTTTTTAAACAATATGAAAAGTTTACCTTCTGATGTTTTACTGTTATTAAAATGAGAACTATAAGAAACACTCTTAGAGTAAAGAAACAATCACGTATCAATTGCCTAAACATACAATAACATTCTTCATAGAATACCCTCGGGATACACAATTATTAAAGCACATGTTAGAAGTTGTAAATCAATTACTAAACAAAAACATGGAAAATTACAAGTATTTCTAATTTTCTAAAATATAAATCATACTATCACTTGGAATTTTTTACAGGTACAGCACTGATTGCATAACTGTAAATCAAAAAGGCGAGTTATGACTAATTTATGCAAAGAAGATACTTTCCTCTCTGTAGAATCCACAACTCTAAATAGTCTCTCTCAGAACTGAGCCACAAAAATAACTACAAAATAAATATGAAAACTATATAGCTGTCTCCTTCATTTTACATGTGTTTGAAGTGTCAGGTTTCAAAAAACTGCATGTCTGCATTAGCCACATTTATATAAGAAAAGTGGAATAGCATTTAGACTATACACGTATCTCACTTTACAAGCATACACAGAACACTCACTGATAAACATGATAAGCACCCAGCATTTTTCACTGTAAATTATCTTCTAGCTCAAATAACAGTATAATATTTATATGCTGAATGATTAATATTTGATGGGAAACATCAAAATCTTGGCATTCTAAGAGTCTTTTTTATTGATGCAAAACATTTGTACATATTTATGGGATACATTTGATGGTTTGTTACACGTATTGAATGTGTAATACTCAAGTCAGAGTATGTGGGGTATCTATTACTTCAAGTATTTATCATTCCCATGTGTTAGGACTAGCAGTCTAAGGGTCCTGAATCCATATTGAAGCGTATCCAACTAACAGACTTCCGTAGTAAGATAATAAAATAGCCAACACATCATCTTTTAGAAAAAAGGCAGCAATATGGCCAGTTACCACTATATTCCCACAATACCTGGTACACAGTATAATAAATATCAGTGTACTAAATAAAAATGCAGGAATAATATATTACATTCAATATTTTTACCCCTTTTTCTTTCTTTTCTCTTTCAAAAATTATCATGTTCTAACACAATTTTTTGCTTGGGAAATGCAAGACAGTGAAACCTAAGCAGTTATTCTATTTAGCTCTTTCAGTGGCTATTCAAACCTTTAGGATAAAGTCAAGGGCCTTATACAGCTCATGAGGATCCAGTTTACTTCTAGGTCTTAGCTATTTCCACTCTTCGTACTATACTACAGCCATACGTAGCTGATTCCAACTTCATAAATGAAATGTGAGGTTTCTTATGTCTTCATTTCCATATAAGCTGCCCTCCTGACCTAGAATACCTTTCTTCTACCTCATCTACCATATTCTTTAAAGGACTCTGGTGATAGTGTCACCTAGAGGAAGTTTCTCTGACCACTCTCCCAGTCCCTTTTATCTTCCCTTCTCGTTGATCAAAAATTTGACCAATGCATCAAACATCTTCCAGAGAAAAAAGAACACTTTCTCCGATAAGCACTAAAACACTCAATCCCTGACACCTATAGACATAAAAAGGACACATACATATTCATCAATAATCACAAGAAATGTATTACATAAATGTCAGTTATGTATACAAAGTGATATATCACCTTTTCCCCCCATGAACTCTCATTTATGTATCAATGACATCAATCTCTGATGGATAAACATATGACCTCAAGACAAGAAAACCACACTTAGAGATGCACAGTTCCTTATAAAAAGCACATAAATGAAAACCAGTAATTGTATGATAAGTAATACTCAAATACATAGCAAAATAAAAATAGTAAAACTGAAATTGCAAGAGCTCTAGTGATTGCTGCGTGAGGTGATGGTGCAGGACATGTGGGAAGAGGAGGGCCATGAGGATTGTGTGCCTCACCCTGCGAATCATCATCCTGCTGCTCCGGGCTCTGTTAGGAATAAAAGAGCAGGGCAGGGGACTGGAGGTGAAGGGAAGCTTTGTCTTGTCTTCAGATGCCTCATTATATTTTCCCTTTCCCTGCCGCTCCACTGCAGCCCTGTAAAACATTAGGCAAGCTTCTTAAACACTCCCTGTCTGTTCCATTCCTCATCTATAACATGGGGAGAAAAAAATGATTGGCTCAAAAAGCCTCTTTGAGGAAATCATAATACTGTCAGGAAATCTAAACAGAATCATGTCTCCAATTCTGTAAGGTCCGCACTAGATGATCTCAGGAGACAAAAGTCATTTAGCTTTCATTTTTGCTCACCTGGGAAATCAGATTGCATTTCCCACCCATCCTCGCCACACCTCTCAAAGAAGCTATACCTCAAAGAAGCTCTTATAACCATATAGAATACAAATTGAAATGTAACCCATGAGAAGTGTGTTCCCTAGTTGCAATTCACATCAATATGGGCATACTATTTTGAATTGCTTTTTAGGTTTAAAAAATTATAATTTATGCTTGCTGACTGCTTGAAATTATTTCAGGAAATATTCTTGGGGATAAAAATATTTTAAAAGCTGGATAACCACTTCTAAGAGATTGTCTGTTACCTCAAAGCTTTTAGCTTATTTCATTTGTAACTATGCCTCAACTGTGATGTGCAATGGGGACCAAAACAGGGATTCAATAAGGTAATACAAATAAAAGTCATTAAAAGAGTACCAGGCCATACTAAATGCTTAATAAATGTTAACTATTATTCCTATTGCAATTATTGTCATTAATTTTCTGTTCATTATTGAGGAAAACTTACTCATGGTTGCTACATGTTATATATCATTGTTATGTATATAAAAATCTTATTTATTTATACTAAATGTTCCAGAGCGCCAATGGATTCAGTATACTGGGGAGCAAAGGGAGAAGATAAAGTCAGAGACCTTGATTCTAATCCTACTTTTGCCACTAAATTGCTACGTGATTCTGGATAAGTCATTTAACGAGAGTCCCAATTTTTATTTCTGAAAAAGCTTACTTTGGATGTGAAGATCAAATGAAATAATGCAAGACCATTTTTTTATTTAAGTACTGTAGTATTCCTGTGGTGAAAAAAATACCACTCTTTGGAAACAGTTCCAAAGATATGAACAAGAGAGATAAATGGCCACAGCCCCTGTATTTACATCCTTAAATGACAGCACAAAGATGTGAACTGCCATATAAGCAATTTACTGAATGTTCTCCAATGCTACCAAGTCAACTATTTTTAAAATATTATAAGAAGGAATATTTAATCTTCAAGTATTCCTATAAAATCAGAGGAAAAAGGCATTAATATGAAGGTAATCTCAGGTATTTCTTATACAGCAGCTATTAAAATCTTCACTTCCTGCATTTTAGCATTGTTTTTATTTTGATGCACAACCCCAAAGCCTCTACTGGTTCTAAGCTTTTATTTAGTATAAATTCAATTTATAAATATATGCAGGTGTATAAATAATGGTGATTGCTTGTACTGGTGGTTTTCACCTTCTGTTTCTTACACTCTAGGACATGTCTAATGTTCTTATAAAATTATATAACACACTTCATAATTTTTAAATCTTAATTTACTGAAAAGATGCAGTGCTTAGGAGTTGTAACATTTTTTTGTACATGTAAACTAAATCGCTATTTTTTGTAGGACCAAACAAAAATTTGCCACCAATTTTGGTTTCAATGCTTAATAACATGAGAAGATACAATGTATGTCTTTATTGATACTCTTTGTGGAATGTCATCTAATGAATATGGGAAATAAAATAGTAAGACTCATTTTTTAAAGAAATATATTCCTAAAAGGCAGTGTGTAAACATTTTCAAATAAGATGTCACTTAAAATACAGCAGTGAAACTCTTCATTTTAAAGTAATTGAGCTATGAAATTGTTTATAAAGCTTACCCTAACAGCAATCCCCTAATTACCTAATGCCTAAGTTTTCATTTTCATAAATTCAGCTTTCTTTATGTAGTAGATATATCTTTTTTTCCTCTACTCTGAAAGGACCTATATATATCTTAAAGACATTGTAGACCTTAATTTAAAATACCTAAATGCAATTTAAAATATGTATATGCTGTTAATTTTTTAAAAAACAAAGCTATATAGAAATAATTCTTAAAATTTTATCAATTCTAATCAAAATTTTAAGAAACTAGTTTTAAAACATAGGCAATACAAAATAAGTATGAACAAAGATAGATGGGTTTCTAGTATGTGGTTAAATCTGAAATGTAGATAAATATGCATACCATGTCTACCTTTATTTATAATCACAATATTCAAATACTAATCGCCTTTAATATACTATATATGAATTTTACAGTGCTCCCAGAAAGCATGCTAGCTCTAACTCCACAGACATCATACATGTGCATCGTTGTGCTACAGACAAGGCAGGTGTGGTTAACAGCACAGTGCACCCATTCTTCTCTTTCCAGTACATCCCAAAAGGGCTTGTGTACAGGATACAAAAGAACAGAAATACATCTACAGAAGACTCCATATTAATACACTTCAGACGCCATCAAAGGGTATTTTAGCTATATAGGGAAAGTAAAATCCTACTGATTTTCAGGAAATAGGCCAGGGCAAGTTAGAGGCCTTAAGAAAGTTGTTCACAGGCCGGGCGTGGTAGCTCACGCCTGTAATCCTAGCTCTCTGGCAGGCCGAGGCGGGCGGACTGTTTGAGCTCAGGAGTTCGAAACCAGCCTGAGTAAGACTGAGACCCCGTCTCTACTAAAAATAGAAAGAAATTAATTGGACAACTAAAAATATATAGAAAAAACTATCGGGGCATGGTGGCGCACGCCTGTAGTCCCAGCTACTCGGGAGGCTGAGGCAGGAGGATCGCTTGAGCCCAGGAGTTTGAGGTTGCTGTGAGCTAAGATGACGTCACGGCACTCTAGCCCAGGCAACACAGTGAGACTCTGTCTCAAAAAAAAAAAAAAAAGAAAGTTGTTCACAAAGTTTTCAGTTAGTATCTGTCATTATTGGTCACATTACGTAAGGAAACGCTCTAAAGTAGATCGCTTGTAGCTGTTTATGCCTCCATTTACTCCTGATGTTCTCAGTCACATGAGATGGCTGAGGAGTCCAGAACTTCATCACCAACTTCTTAGAAGTTTACATACACATAAAATCTTCAGTTGGTAAAAGTGTATCTCAATGGTTTCCAAAAATATGAGTAGGAAGAATATTCTCGTGATTTGAATTAGAAATCTCTAAATAGTATCACCTTGCAGAGCCTGTGGCACACAAAAGCCCCTCAAATATTTTTGTAAAATGCGTAAATGGACATGAAAAAGTTTGCTTCTTGTTACTATGACTGCTTGAAAGAAAACTATATGAAAAAAGAAAAAATACTTATAATGGTACTGTAAAAATATCCTTAAATGAGAGACTTGCAAAGCACTTAGAAAAGTGTCTAGACCATAGGAAGCCCTATATAAGTATTTGTCATTATAGTTATCCTGTAAACTTAGCTCTGGAAAAATTGTTATGGAAGAATTCTTGTAGATGCATAAGTATATAAACCATCACGTCACTGGCAAAAAGAACTTACATATATATATGCACTACTAGTGAGAATATAGTTGCAGCATCTTCATATCTGAAAGAAAGCCTATCCTGCAAGTTTAACAACCACTGTTTTATAATGAAGGTTAACTCAGTAAGACATTAATATACAAGAAATGTGAATTAATAACCTTATGACTTATCCTATCACAACAAATTAATCCCTGTAATCCAATGTGTCTTCTATCCACTGTATTTATATAATTCAGAACTTCATAAAGAACTATTAGTAAGATTCATGTTAGCTTGTATCTACGAAATGCAATCAAGAAGAAAACATCAAAATCCCAGCTGATAGCTACAAAAGTTTTCCTTTGTATTGAAGCAGATCATAATACAGGAGACTGTCAAAAAATGTTTTGGGATTTACTCTCTTACACTTTGACTACTGACCACAATAGAGATGAAGACTGACGTAGTTTGAAAATTCTGTGAGGATTAAATCAGACTATATTCTTCATATTGTCTAAGGAAGTAACCTTTAGGCTGTGCAAAGTACCCTCAACTTTCAGGAGCCAAAGAACAACAACTGCTGCAATGAAAGATCACAGTAGTTAGGGTTAAGAAGGTGGCTGCCTTCTATAATGAAACTTCCTAGAATACTTATTTATTGACATTATCAAAGTCAACTCTATTTCTTTGATTTAAGGCAGTGGAGCTTTTGAGAGAGCATACGGATTTTTAAAATAAGAAGCTACTTTAAACACAGGGAGGAGACTCTCCATCTCAAGGAAATTCAGGTAAGTCTCTTCTAAAGCTTACTAGAATGATCCCCTAATTTACGAAATTACAATACAAAATGCATTCATGATATATGACAAGGAAAAAGGTCTGCTGTTTAGTTTGTGTTACATAGAGGTGATGAGATATACCATAAATACTAAATAATGTGATCAAACAATTTGCAAATGACATAATCACAATTGCATTAAGGGGTCTGGAAAAAGATGTAACCATACAGCCTAATCGAAGTGATCCACAAAAGCAAAATCAAAAGCTTCATACACAACTCAGGAGAGGCTTACAGCAGTGAGCCCCTTAAAACTATGGATAAGTCAAGCAGCAGAGATGAGTCCTAGCTATAATTATGCTATATTTTTACTTTTCATTTGAAATAATTGATTATAGGCTAAAAAATAATAAAAGATTTTTTTAAAATGTAAGCAGCAGTTTTATCGTTTGTAGTATTAAATAACAAACTAAATCAATCGCTGTCCGAAAAGGAATAGCTAAGGCAGAGAAATATAAGGGAAATTTAAAATACATTTTCTAAACTATTACATAATCTGTGAAGGCAAATAAATTAGATTCCTATACAATAAAATAAAGTATCTTTATCTTCATTTCAATTATTAGAAATAAAATCTAGATTGGGACTTCATTTATTCTTTCAGTTAGTTCTGCATCATCTTCACATGGTTTCAGTACTTTCACCAAGGAAATGCCTAATTTAATGAAGTATTTTTCTAACATTATAAAACTAAGCCAAAGTATGTATTTTGCAAGTAATTTTTAAAAATCCTTCTTTCGAACAAAAATGAAACAAAATCTCTATACCTAAACAAAAAAGACAAAAGTAACCATGAAGCTAATTTAAAATGCAATCATCAGAAATATACACGGAAAACTTACTTTTATAAGATTTTGAAGCAGAAAAGAATTAAAGGGTGAAGCATATTGGTTTTCCTTTTTAAAACACTATTTCTGAGCAGAAGAAAATCATTCTAAAAAAGATTCCTTTTCTTTTTCACTTAATTAGGTTAGAGGAACTATGAAAGATACGAAATAGGCAGCAGATAAACAAAGAAAATGATGATTTTCTCCTCTCCCTCAACCAAAGCACTATTAAAAAAACAGAAATATTATTTACCCAATTTTCTTCCCTTTCATTAGTGTCTAAAATTATAAGTTGTCACTGACATAATGAAATGATTAAGACATTTTAAAATTGTAACTCCATACTGTCTAAAAATGATATGGTTTCTTACAATATTAACTTAAAAACTCCTTCAAAATAAGTAATCATAGATGAAATGTTAGATTATACTGGTGTCTATGGTAAAACAGCCTCGTTTACTTTGTTTGAATGAATAGGATATGCTTACAACACATGTGGATCATCATACAGCAATATTAGACCCTTCTAAGAAACGACCAAGAGAAAAAGTACATATACCTGATTTATGTTTTAAATGTCAAAATCAATCCGATAGTTAGTTATTAAATGAAAGATTTAAGTTTTACTTGCAATTCACACATTACTAGATATATGTGTTACCTCAACAATATCCGAGTTGGTTCTGCTTTCATGAGGTTCATTATATTCTGTATACTTAAGAAGAACTTTGTCCATATCAGTGCTGGCATACTGAAACAGTTTGTTAGAGCTGTTGAAAATGATGAGTGCTATTTCACAGTCACAGAGCACACTAAGTTCATAGGCTTTCTTCATTAATCCAAACTTTCTCTTCGTAAAAGTGACCTAAACAATTAAAAAAAAAGTGTATTTTTATTAAAAGTATCAGTAGGCTTGAATACAGGCTATCTGAAGATGAGGCTTCTTTTCATACTGAGCCAGATTTCAAAAGTGGAAAAGGTTCCTAGCCTTATGTTCCACATAAGCCTCACCTTCCCCCATTTTGCTACAGTCCTACATTTATCTTATATCCAAGGGCTCTGAAAGAGTGGTCTCCTGGGGAGGTAGTCCCTTATCCTTGGTTGCCACTCCACTATGGAAGGCAAAGAACCAGAAAAGGATGCAGTTGATCAGTGGTCCCCTCTTATTCAGCTTACAGGTGTTACCAAGGAAACCTTAAATCCCACCCCAGGTAATCCAGTATCACCCAGACTTTAATCCCTAAACAACTAAGTTTACTCACTAATTTAACTCATATTTCTTCTCCCTCTCATTCCCTTCTATTGCACCCAGTGAAATTCACAGTCTAGGATCAGCAAATTCCCCAAAGTCCTCAAATTCTTCTTTAACTATCGCTTTCTCTAAGTGCAACCTATTACCTGAAATCCTCTCAAATAGAGACCAAAATTTTTTGGCTTGTTTTAAATATTTACATCCTTTATACTCAAGATCCTAGAAGATAAGTCCTTTTTGTTCCCTATTCTCTCTTCCAAACTATTTTTCCTTCCTCCCCCTTCAAATAAAAGCTCATACTATGAATTTATACCACCCAATAATCCACCATGAGGTAAGTAAGAGTTATCCTTGATCACTCAATTCTAACAAGGGATAGCGAACGAGGGTACACAGGAACTCTGTACCTTCTGTTCAGTGTTGCTAGGAATCTAAAACTGCTCTAAAAAATAAAGTCTATTAAAAACGGTTTTTAAAAAGTTGGTAAGAATGTACTTTTTGAGTAACTTTTGGAATTATGAAACAACATAAAGTTCAACAATCTCTTTCCCCTTCAATATCTACCATATGTTTTTCTTCGAGTTTTGTCTAACTATAGGCCTAGATTTAGAATAAATAATTGCAGTAGCTACCGAAGAAGCAGAACATCTACAGTATGATGGAAAGCAATTATTTCCACCAAAAATTTTTTTCACAGGCATAAAATTAATTTAATATCCTCTTATATTAAAGGTATAATATATACACAAGATATACATAAAACAGAAGCAACAAAGAAAACGCATTTCACATGTACAATTCAAAGATGTTTATGCATTTTTCAATCTGTTCCATTTTCTGTGTAGAATGATAAAATCAAAAGGTAGTAGAGTAGTTCAATAGTTTACACTAATTTAGGCAAGGTATCTGTTTTGTTCCTTCTGGTAACACCAAATGCATTTAACATCTACACATCTTAGCATTTAATATTCTTAAAGCCTTATATTTCCTTTATATTTCTCTAGTACATGAAGTACAATACTCCACATATTATATGACCACTCAAACATTCTGTTAGCAAGTAAACAGTGAAAATAGGGTTGAGAGAAGGTTTTTTTAATTTAAACCTTCATTTAACAAGAAAATTTAACTAGCTAATGCTATCTAGTCTGTTTATGGCATATATACACATATATATGTGTAAATTTACATAAATATGTAAATTGTGCCAAACATCCAAATCATCTTTTATGAATTATCTTTGAATACTGGCCTATATTTCATACTTTAAAATTCTCAATGTGAAACAAATTACAAGTAAAAGATATCAACATCTGTTGAAGTATTTGTTTTTGCAAACAGATTTTAGGAACAAACAAAAAGAAAATGGAATATAAGGAAGGGGGAAAGCAATAGGGAAGGAATAAGAGGATACTGTCTATAACTTAATATGAGCATTCTGCCTAGAAGATTAGATAACAAAATATAACAAGTCACAAAGTAGGAAAAAGCAGGCTTGAAATTTTAGTGTTTTCAATTCAAAAGTAGTTTTCGGCTGTCATACAGACATTTTCTTTCCAGACATTAGCTTTATAAGATATCTAAAAGTAAAAGTCAGTAAAAGCCACTTAATTACTACAGCATTAATTAGTAACATTGTAATACAGCCACATTTCAGTTCATAAATTCCATGTGACACAGGTAACCTAACCTAAAATTAGGCTAGAGAATACTAACTATATAATTACAATTCAATATTCAATTTTACTATTCCAAGACGATTATTTTTAAACTGAATATTTTAATTACATTCAAATGATGCAAATTCTCTATATTAAGTTCAAAAGAAATCACAAAATTTAGTTTTTAATTCAAAATGGAAGAATAAAGTCAGGTTTGCTCTTCTCTACCCCTCTAAAAACACTGACACATATGTACACATACATAAGAATAAAAAAGAGACTGGGTTTTATTCAAGGAAAAAGAATCCCAAGGCATGAATTTTCATCTGTCAATCTGATGAAATTTAGATAAAAATGAAGATGGATTCAGAAAATTTGTAGGGAGTTCTTCACAAAAATGGCAATATAAGAGTCCTGGGAAGGTCCAGCCAAAGATTCTCTGATTAGTGTTAGAAGATTCAGAAGTGTGGGAAGCCCATGAAATAAATGGGGAATTAATTGGTAGAGACCCGTTTTAAACAGAATGCCGAGGAATATACAAACAAATAAGAATGTCAAAACTATTTTTGTTAGTTTGTACCTAATATCATTGCCAAAAATGTGAGAGAGAACAGAAAGATCTGAAAAGTAAGCTGATAGAATTCAGAAAAAAATCAGAAGAGAAAAAAAAAAACCAAATCATAACAGAGATTAAAGCCACAATAAGGAAACTGAAAGAATCAAAACAAAATAAAATAAATAGAGAAAAGTTGTTGGGTATGGTTGACAAATAACAGAGATTCTAAAAATTAAATATCTTCTAAGGAAAATTATTTATTAAAAAATAAAACAAAACATTCAAAAGCTACACCCTTCTCTTAAAAATAATGAAAAGGAATAATCAAATTCATGGCATATTCAAGTTATTGAATATCAAGGTCAAAGAAAGAATACTGTGTGCACCAAGGCAGGAAAAGTAAATTACCGCAGAATTTATCTAGGCAAACTAAAGGTACTATTAATCCTAAGGAATAATGGAGAAAACTATGAGAAACCCCAGATGCTATGCTGGAATATGTACAGGGGCAGGGATGTGGAGGCTTGTAGCCTGGAGAAGAAAACCGCCAGTGGGAATGTTTGGGTTCACCTTATGCTTCTCACCTCCATTTCTTGGGACACTCAACGCCTGCCACCTCACAACAGGAACTGACAGCCATGCAGATGTCCTCCAGAATAAAACCAAGGCAGCACAGAAGCTCTGTTGAGGACAGGAGTCGAAGCAAACAGGTAGGGTTTGACTAACCTCTGGCAATGAACTTCCAATCACTCTTACTCAAAACCTCTAAGGTAAGTAGATTACCATCCAGAGAAAGTTTCTTCTTCCAGTATTTTTCTCCCTGAAGGGCTCAGTGTGAGGTTGCAATCTGAAGAGTCCTGAGGATATGGGGACTGATATGCTAAACTATGACTTTTTGGATGCCTGGGCCCTCAACAAATTGAAATGTTCAACTAGGATGGTATAAACTAGTCCAAATACAGAAAAGACCACAAGGAGTAAAAAATCGACTATACTGGTAAGTTAAGAGACATATTAAACTGGATTATAAAAACAAAATCCAGCCAAATGCTACCTATAAAAGACATACTTAAAGCATAAGGATATGATGAGGTTGAAAGTAAATGTAGAGAACTAGACCTGTCAAGAAAATACTAACCAAAAGAAACACGTAGCTATATAAAGGAGAGGTAAAGTAGATTTAAGACAAACATGCCTTACGTAGGGTAGAGAAAGTCAATATGTATTGCAAAATTCCCCAAGAAGGTATAACAACTCTAAGTATGTATGAGTCTAATGAAATAGTCCCAAAATATATGAAATAATATGTATTAAATTAATAAAATATAGAGAGAAATTGATTAATCCACTACTGTGGTAAATGCAATTATTGATATCTCAATGAACCAAAAAACAAACAAAAAATCACAAAGAATACAGAAGATTTGAACACATAATGAAATTGGTTTAAAAAAGATACGAAGAATTGTGCAGCCAACAATTAAAGAATACACATTTATTAATATTTAAGTCCACTTAGAACATTTAAAAAACCAAACATGATTTAGAAAATAAAGCAAGGCTTAACACTTTTTTTTTTAAGAGACAGAGTCTCACTCTGTTGCCCAGGCCAGAGTGCAATGGCACAATCATAGCTCACTGCAACCTCAAACTCCTGGGCTCAAGTGATCCTCCTGCCTCAGCCTCCCAAGTAGCTAGGACTATAGGTGCATGCCATCACTCTCAGCTAATTCTTATTTTTTTTTTTTTTTTTGTGCAGACAGGGATCTCAGTATGTTACCCAGGCTGATCTCAAACTCCTAGCCTCAAGTGATCCTCCTGCCTTGGCCTCCCAAAGTGCTGGGATTACAGGTTTGAGCCAGCATGCCCCAGGCCATTTCAGGCTGTTGATTCACAGAAAGGATGAAAAATTCATCTGGAATGTTAGAGCTTTAACCCAGTTCAATGAATTGTGCATATGTTGTTGATAAGCCTACTGGGGGAGCTATTTACAGTTGTTTACAAAAGAAATATAAAAGGTAGTTCCTGGCCCCTGGGGATCTGCAGTGAAGGCGGTGACAAGAAGCAGCTTACAGATTTCCAGGGGCACTGAGGAGCCAAGCTCAAGTACGGCAAAGCCAGGAGCCAGGCAGCTGCTGCTCCGTTGGGATCACTGCCCCCATCACTTGGCTCCTAAGATGCCAGGGACCTAATAGTACAGTCCCTGGCACTGCTGCCCCAAAAGAACCAAGCACACCCACCGCTGTGTCCTCTGAAGATTCCTTCTCTCCACCTGTGGCCACCACCTCACTTTTACCGTGTCTGGTTTAGTGGAACCTAGTCCAACCTGCAAGGGAGTCTGGGAAACACAGTTTCTAGCCTTCCAGACTCTATGGTACAGGAGCCCAGTGAGTCAGTCTGGAAAATGTGCCACAAACATGAACCGTATACATACACAGAGCCTCTACTCTGTGCAGCGGGCTCTAGGGGTAAAAAAAGGTCCAAGGTATGATCTTTGCCCTCAGGGGTCAAGACTGGGCAGAGAACAAGTGAACACCTTCAAGACTGCTGACTAAATGTGTGTGGAGTGCCAATGAGAACACAGACACAGCCAAGAGGGTGGAGTCCGTGGGCTATGGAGGGCAGCAGTGGCTTCTGGGCAGAAGACAGCCTGAAATGGACCTTGGAGAGTGGCTGTGCTTTAGCTTCCTGCTAAGGAGGGGGAGAAAGGGAGCTCCTGCCCATGGTGTGAGTCTCCATGTAGTTCTCTTTCTACAACTAGCTCTGTGTGTGCCCTTGGACCAGTCACTTCCATCTCTAGGACTACGGTGGACAGGATGATGCCCCCTTGAGATGTCCACATCCTCATCTCCAGAAACTTATATGGCAAAAGGGACTTTGCAGCTGTGAATAAGCCTAAGATCTTGTGAGATGATGATTTTGGATGAGCCAGGTGGGCCCCGTGTAATCACAGGAGTCCTTGTAGGGAAAGGGGGAGGGCAGGAGAGTCAGAGTCAGAGAAGGAGATGTGACAACAGAAGCAGAGGTCAGAGAGAGATTCCGACCAGAGGACACACACTGCTGTCCTTGAACATGAAGGAGCTGTGAGCCAAGAAATGTAGGCAGCCTCTGGCAGCTGGAAAAGGCAAAGAAATGGATTCTCCCCTTGAGCTTCCAGAAGGACCACAGCCCTGCTGATACCTTATTTTAGGACTTCCTACCTCCATAACTGTAAGATAATAAATTTGTGATTTTAAGCCACTAAATTTGTGGCAATTTGTTACAGCAATGACAGGAAATGAATACAGAGCCCCATGTCTCTCACCTGAAAAGTGACAAGTTGGTCCAAGGTGACAAATCTCTAAGTGTGGGCCACTGATGGGCTGAGACCTGATCCCAAAATCCAAGACCTTTCTCTGGATGTATTGGGTGAAGGGCATTGTCAAAGTTAGGGTTACACATGGCTGCATGTAACAGAATCCGAATACAATTGCTCAACCAAACAGGTTTACTTTTCCTCAAATATCAAGAAGCCCAGAGGAGGGCAACCCTGGACGGGGATAACAGCTCCCAGGACCAGCTTGGAGTGGGCTGCTTCCTTCTTTCTGCTCCACCACCCTCAGCATGTGGCTTTCACCCTCATCCTCACAAGGTGCCTGCTGCACCCCAGGCACCGTGACTGCATTTCAGGCAGGTAGAAGGGGAAGGAAAAGAAAAAAAATCTGTCTGGTAGCTGAGCCTTGGCTTTTTATACCAGGAAAACAAAAGCCTCCCTAGGATCCTGATCCAGTGGACTCTTTTTTTTTTTCAATTTTTATTTTATTTTATTTCAGATTATTATGGGGATACAAACGTTTTGGTTACATAAATTGCTTTTGTACAGTTTCAGTCAAAGTTGTAAGCCTGCCCATCACCCAGATAGTGCACATTGTACCGTTAGGTGTGAATTTACTCACCCTCTCCTCCCCCTCCCACCTGCTTCATTTCCGATGAGTTTTATTTCCATATGTGCGCATAAGTGTTGCAAAGATGTGGGAACAACCCAGGTGCCCGTCGATACATGAGTGGAGTAATAAAATGTGGTATATGTATACCAGGGAGTACTACTCAGCCAATGGGCTCTAGTTTGCATTAGTGTGCAGAGATGCGTACTTCTTCAACTGAACTTTGGGCCCATTATGTTTCTAATAACAAATATAAAAATCATGTCTGAATTTTAGCTCAAATATCAACCGATCAATCCACTATTGCTATACTAGACATATGTATAATCCTTCCAGATTTGCTTATGTTAGTCAGAACTCTTCAGTTGCCAGTGACAGAAAGCAAATTTCAAATGGCTTCAATTTAAAAGGAATGTATTGGCTCGTACAATCAAGTAGTCTAGCAGTTGATAACTTCAGACATGGCTGGTTATCAGCTCTAGGGTAGCAGAGTTGTGGATAAACCACGTGGTGAAGAACCTTTTCCTCCACTTGATCTGACAGTTTCAGAAAGAACTCTGACTGGCTCTTGTGGGTCAGCGTCCCCACTGCCCGTGTCTGTGTTCAGAGGGAAGGAATGCGAGGATGACCCAGCCTGACCCATGTGCTCTCGCCAGGGCTGAGGGAGAGGCATTTGTGTACAGTCCCACTATGGCCACGTGGAAGGGGCGAGGAGAAGCTCCCCAGCAAAAAGCAAGGCACCGTAACGAGAGGAGAAGGAAGCAACACTGCACAGGCAGAAGGAGCAGGTGCCCACTATCCACAGGGACCTTTGTTCTTGTGATCAAAGTCTGTCTTCACTGGAAAGTGAGACCAGACCAAGCGAGGCCCATGTGGACAAAAGGGTCTTCTGTTTTATTGAGATGGGCTGTCATGAAAAAACAGAGAAGTGGAGAGCCATTGATCTAGAAGTGCTTCTCAAGCTTCAGTGTGCATTAGAATCTTCTTATGACACAGACTTGGATTCAGATGGTCTGGATGGCCCTGAGAACCTGGCACGTGGCTGTGAGTTGATGCCCACTGTCTGCAGGAGCCCTGCACACGGCCTCTGTGTGTGTCTCAAGTATCTCACACAATGACAGCCAGAGTCGAAGATGAAATGTTTCAAAAGTGAGCATTCCGAGGGAACAAGGTGGAGGCTGCAGGACTTCTTGTGACCAAGCCTTAGAAGCCACAGAGTCTGTTCAGCCATGTCCTATTTGTCACTTAAGGCCAGCCCAGGCTCAGTGTAAGAGTGGACTACACAGGGCATGAATACCAAGCAGTGTGATTTAATAGGGGTGGTCATCTTTGGAAACTAGATACCACAACACTTTTCTACCAGTGTCAGAAATGCCACCCTGGGTTAAATTCATGGTTCTTCTCCTGCATTTTTCTTTTACAAAGAATATGGTGCCTGGCATGGATGACCCACTTAAAAGCAAACGCATGGCATTTCCCCTGAGTCAGATCCATCATGAACCCATATCCACATCTAAATATTTCTTTTTTTTTTTTTTTTTTGAGATAGAGTCTCACTCTCTTGCCTGGATCGAGTGCCGTGGTGTCAGCCTAGCTCACAGCAACCTCAAACTCCTGGGCTCAAGCAATCCTACTGTCTCAGCCTCCCAAGCAGCTGGGACTACAGGCATGTGCCACGATGCCCGGCTAATTTTTTCTATATATATTTTTAGCTGTCCAATTAATTTCTTTCTATTTTTGATAGAGACAGGGTCTCGCTCTTGCTCAGGCTGGTCTC